>JAIUCT010000012.1:4132736-4153131 GCA_021307375.1 Tetraneura akinire | reverse complement strand
CACGATTTAAGATATATAGGTTGCGTATCGGAAACCCAAAATGTGAAGACTGAAACAACTAACTGAATCAGCTGGGCCCTCGAACAACTAGCGAACCATGCGGACAACTTACAATAGTTTTTACCATAGCCATTTATTTTTCCCCACATTATTTTATCACTTATTCTTACCATAATATGATAACATTTACTTTTACACTACTAAACTAGTAAACTAAATAACTTGTATTTTTAATTTTTTATGTACTCCATTAATTTATTATTTAATTAATTTTGTGAACATAAAAAGTAAGTATCTTATGATACTATAATCCATATAATGTCAGTTATATCAAAATGCTTCTCGCAAATCTTTGAAAAGGATTTTAGTTTTAAATTTAAGGATTTTTCCCATAATATTTTTAAATTAATGTCTTTTGGGACACCAAATAAACTTTTAAACTGATCACAGTAAGGAACACAACATTTCTTTACCATTTTAAAAGTTTTATTAAAAATTTTGTTCCAAAAAAACAGTAAATTTAACCATAAATTAATATTAATCTTTCTATTGTAGTAAGGCACCCTTCACAATTTAAGCCCGCCATAATTCTTATCTCTTTTCTATGAATTAAAGGATATTATATTCATAGTTTTTAGCTAAATTTAGGTAGGCATAGACCAAAATAGATAAATGGATGTAATTTACTAATTTGTATTATTATACCTATGGAATAATTTAAAATATAGTTATAGTATATTATCATGGTCCCCACCACGAACCATCTTAAATCGTGGTAAAAAGTATTGTAAGTTGTCCGCATGATTCGCTAGTTGATCGAGGTACCAGCTGATTCAGATAGTTGTTTCAATCTTCATCATAAAGCATTACTTATTATATGCCGTCGTTCAAGAAAGGAACGACGTAGGCATGCACAACGTGAACGTTACCTAAAACTAAGTGTTCTAATTAAAGTAGGCGGAGCCACCAACCGCACATTCGTGCAAAAACAGAGGGCTTTGCAAGAGCCTTACGAAAATACGTGATTTTCGCAAGGCGGTGCCGCGGTGGATACTTTTGACAAATCACAACGACGTGACACGCGACGGTATACGATGTGAGCCGATTATACGACGATGGGAGTGACGTTGGTGAGAGATGCGCGAACTACGACGAGTTTTGGTCGCCGCTGACTTGCGCTCTCTCGGCGCATCCAGTATAGATACCATAATTTTTGAACTCAATAATATATTTTCTAGTAAAAGTTAATTTATTGCAAATTCCTTTGATCATTTTTTAAAATTAAATATTAATGAATTTGTTCCTTTCATTGATCATTATAAGAAGTTATTTAAAATCGATTGTAATTTATCAAATGCAGAAATGACTGTTGCAAAAAATTATATAAAAAAAATGAATAGAAACTTGATGATCTCCATCTCTTACATGTTTCTAAACAATTGGTAATACCAAATTAAAAAAAAAAAATGATACAAGTAGCTTTAATCTTCCCTGTATCAGCAGCTATTTGTGAAAGGTTATTATCGGCAAAGAAAATAATAAACATGGCTACGACATTCAATGGATCAATATAGTTTTAATTATTTAGCATTGATAAATATTTAAAATGATGTACCTATTAAAACAAATAAATAAAAATTATATTCTCAATAAATTCTCTAAAAAATCAAGAAAATTAAACTACAAATATAATATTATTTTTTATTATCTGTACCTATCTATATTTTTTTTTATACGATGTACAATATCATTATCATAAAAAATTATTGCAATAAAAAATATTCACAAGTGCTCAATTTTATTTTAAAAAGTGTGTTTGGGCTGAACTCTCCCCCCTCTATAATTTATATTAAACCTTATAATAATATATTATATGTAATTCTTTTATTCTTCTATTTTAGTTAGAAAAATATTATCATTTTGATCAATAATATCTAATATCCATGCTACAACATTTGTCTTGATTCATAATATTATTTCACTATTTTAATTTAATTATTAAAAGTATGATTATTATGTGAAATGTTACGTGTAATTTATATATATATATTAAAGAGAGTTTAGACATATTAACCTATATTAAAATACAATAAAGCATAATAAAATAAATAATAATATTTAATTAATTACGATTTCCTGTATTACCTAAAAATATAATTAAAATTTATTTAGTTTTACTCTTAAAGTTTTATATTATTTATTATTATACAATTTAGTATTGTAAATTTCTTATAATACAATCGAAATTTTATAAAAAAAGTTGTAATTTATATTACAAAATGTATAACACCTTGTCCCATTTATATGATCATATACCTAGTTTATTAATTATCTACATTTCTACATTACATACGAATCGTACGGTACGATATTATTTGTTATATTATAGTAACCATTGATTATTATTACCTACTTATCATTATTATACTATATTAATCTTTTAAAAATTAAAACTCAAATAATATCATATTAGATATTCACACTATTTTATTACATTTTTTCTACATTTAATTATCTGTTATACAATAATATATTCATTAATTTTTTATATTATTAAATAATAATTAGTTTTAATATCATAATACTTACTCTGCCACATTACAAAATTAGCTGCAAATTATTTTATGTTTACACATTCGTTTTAATGATACTATTAAGAAGGATTAAATTTGAATTTAAAATGATATTTTTATTGTTATTTGTATTAATGTGTACTTTATTTGCATACATGCAAAAAAAAAAAAAAAATAATAAATAAGTAACTACTTATATAATATGTAATCGATAACGTTGTAGGTAAGTTGTAACTGTAACTATTGTAACTAGTAAAATTGGATATACGACAATTATTGATCGCACGTAGCAATTAATCGCATGACCTAACTAGGGCCTAAAATTTAAAAATTTTCGTACTTAACGTTTACTCATTAAAGTTGTAGCAAAATAGTTTATATTATAAAATTTTAATGTAATATTTAATCCAAAATGTAAAATTATATTAATAAAAAAAATGTATTATTACTTCCAATTTGGCAATGGATATTTTCTATAGGTATTACTTACTTATTATTATATTCTAATGTGTTATGTGTAATGAACTAATGAATAATATAAATATATTCATTTAAACACAATATAACCTACCTTTATTATATATAAACGATTTTACAAATTTTATATTTGTATTTTATTTTAATAATAATAAAAACACATTATTTATTAATAAAACCAATTTATTGATTAAAAAAATATTTATTTTGATTATTTAACTTGACTTCTTCAAATAGGTACTATAAATTTTGAAATTTCAATGAATTATTGTTTTCAAATAAAAGTATAATAGTATCTATTTATAATGCAGAAATGGAAAAAAAATAAGACAATAATCAACTACAGAGTTTAAAATTTCGTACTACACATTTTATTATTCGTACTGTATTACGAGCATAAGAGTGTAGTAGTACACACAATTTTAGACCCCGAGCATAAAAGTTTATGGCAGATGAAAAAATCGTTTTAAAATTATAAATTAATAAATGTTATAATTTTTTAATATTTATATATATAATTAAAATTTTTGAATGCAGTTTTCTAATTTAACATAGGTACAAAATATAATTTAAAATTTTATATGTAAATTATGGGCAACGCCTTGAAAATAATCATCAATGTTTTTGTTAATTTTATAGTTGGAATTTGGAACACATGTACAATGTACTTTAATATTATTTACCTTTATCTTTATAAACATTTTTTACTGGTGGTTCATGTCCCGATATATTATATTGTTCGATTTTCATTATATTTACACATTCTTCTTTTTTCGTCATTCATTACATGTACACGGCCGTAACATTTATATTTTTTTATATAAATCACATTTTCAAATAATTCTTATCTCCATATTTTTCTAAATGATACATAAAGCCGTCTTCTTTTTTGATCACGTTCCCTTTAAATATAATTTAACATTGTCATTTTAGATTCTGAGCGAAGCGACGAATGTGATGATTTTACAATGATGTGTGTCTTTTTTATCTTTTTTTTTTTTTTTTTTTTGGAAGACATTTTTACTACAGGATATATGCTTCGATTATCATGAATAGTATATGTGTCCGGTTGCAAAGTAGATGTAGTTGGTACTTTGTTTCGGTCATTTTTCGAATTTCTCAAAGTTGACCCTAAGCGGTAGAAAAAACGACATTTTTAACGAAAACTGAAATATCAACGAATTCGATTTCCGTATTTGATGATAACTCGGGCAATTTTAAAATTAGAGACTGTTCATAGAGGTACTATATATATATGTGGTAAAATTTTGGAACCGCTACGTTAATTTTCCTACAAAACATAGGAAATTGAATATTTCGTAAAATTCTCGTTTTTATGTACCTATTTATATAAAGTTTGATAAAATTGGAAATTTTGGGCGTTAAGATCTAAAAATTTTACTGAAGTATACTTACAAATTAGGTATTTAACATCATATCAAAATATTAGAATAATCACAAAACTCAATTTTTTTATAAGTGTTTAAATTTAAAATTTCTCTAAAATCAATATTTAAAGTATTAATGAGGATTTTTCTTATTTTTATGTATGAAGACATTTTCGCCAGAAATAATTCTCTGATGTTTACGAATAACATAGGTTTCCAGTAATAAATTGGATGTAGTTGGTATTTTATTTTGGTGATTTTTCGAATTTCTCAAAATTGACTCTATGCGATTGAAAGAACGACAAAAAAATGACGATAATACGGAATTTTTTACGAAAACTAAAATTTCGATGAATTCAATTTCAATATTTCACGATAACTAGGGCAATTTTGAAATGAGAGACTTGAAAATTTTATAAGATATTCATTTAAGTACTATATGTGTATATATATTATATGGTCACTATATGTGTGATAAAGTTTTGCTTTTTAATTATTTCATAAAAAATGTCAAAATTTTAATCAATACCTACATTATCTGACTGAATTTCGCTCAGAATCGTTCTTTCAAATGCATTGGTTTATCATTGCATTCAAATTTTATTTAAAATTAAACACTATGATTTGCACACCTATATCCCTGCGGCAGGATTATCAGCTCGTTTTTTTGATAGTAATGTTCACACAGTTTATACGATTAAACTACACATAATTTAAATAATAAAATAAAATTAAATGAATACAACTTTAAATGAAACAAGATTATACTGTCTAATCAGTATAAAGTAGTGACGTACGAAATATTAGCCATACACCTGTGAGGAAATCCATCTATCTACTTTAGTATTTAAAAATAAAAATACCTAAACTAATAATAAAATCTTTAATATTTGCGGTAAATTGACGAGCACTAGGTTTATTATTATTATATAAATTTTATTTTTCTATAATTTATTGAAGTATTATTATGTATTAATTTATTGAATTTTATATTTTAAAACAATTTTTTTTATTCGCAATCAATTGTCGTGCGCTCAATTGTTACGTACGAACAATTTTACCGCAATCAATTGTTGGTATAACTTAAAATTATATAATAAATACGATTTAAACTAATACTTAGTACTTACATATATAATATTTAGTTAATACACTATCTAAAATATACAAATTTGATATATTTGATTATTATTTATTTTATTTATGTAATTATAAAATAATAATATGTTATTAGGTACTTATTTGCATATAAATAATGCTATTAGAATTCTTAAAGACAAAAAAAACAAACTCATACTCATATAATCCATATCGAGTTTAACAGATTAAAAACAAAATATCTAGGTCGATAAGTTTAAATTTTTATTTTTAACGTGTAGGTAAAGTCACATTATAATGAAAATATACATCTAATATTCATCCACTAATAGTATCTAATTTATTATTACGTATATTTTAGTTAATCATAGAACCCTATGTCTCTTATCATATAATATATTTAATATAAGAAAAAATTATTTTTATGTAAATCTTAGTATTGGATGTTTATAGTAATCAACAATTGAACAATCTAGGTACTTCACGGAGTTCCTTTTATTATTTCTTTGTATACGATTACATTTTAAAAATAAATTATTGACTTAAAATAATTAAGAATTATATAACGACCAACGGGGTAGTTGATATATCAAAATCCTTGATAAAGAGGCCAATTAAAGGAAGATCTTGTCTTAGGTATTACATCAAAAAATAATCAATAATTACACTACCCAGACGAAGACAAGATTCACTAAACACCCACTACTACATTGGACAACATTTTTAACTCCTCAAAATGACCTATATGGATGTATCCTCTCGTCTTTAATCTACAGATCAATTATGATGTAATAAATATATATCTACTAAATTACCTCAGGCAGTTGTTATTATTCTCTACTTGGGTGATATAAAATTAAGTAATCTCTCGTAATCTTTGGAGGTTAATAATGACTTGAGATAACTCTTGGTAGTTGGTAAAATGTGTAGATACAATCATTCTCCGGAACACTCTCATCCGGATATAATCTTTATATTGTATATTACAGAAATGAATTCTATTTATGCGTATCGAAATTTGTACTTATTAAATAAAGAATACAAATACCTACCTAATTCTTGTAAATATAAGGTGCTGTCTATTTTAAGAATCGAAACCGTCACCAAAAGTTCCGTTTCATAATTTATTTAGTTAATAGAAAAGATGCTACATAATATATACAATTCAACGTAAATATCACAATCTTGTTTAGTATTATTTATGATGGTGAGAAATATTATAAATTATTCAAAATAATTATAATACGTTGTTAATAATGTAAACTACCTACAGCAGATGTATTGTATCTAATATTAGAAAATATTACAATTCTCAAAATAAAATCAAAAACATATTTTAGATTATAACGAAAGCGAAAAATGTATAGTAATTTACAATGAAGAGGGGGGGGGGTTTATCTGTATATCGATTTTTATGGTATTTCATATCATAAGCTTATTATACATATGGACACTCCTATTATGTTTTTGCGAAATTTTAATTTTTAAACTATGTAACGCAACTAAGATGAAAACCAAAGCCTTTCATAAATAAAGTGGAAGCTACAATTTTAACTGGATGTGCGAAAGTAGAAATATTATTTGTACCATGAATTCCTTTAATTCTGTACGATCTTCCATTAGAATTTAAACGATTACAATTTTTCCTCAAAGTCTGCTTTACAATGACTATATAAGTATACACAACAGAGAACTGTTTTTCACATGGGCAAATCTACCGTAATCTCACGTGTGAGCCATAATAATATGCAATGGTTAAATAATAACCAATAGCATGGTGATTTTGGCCCGCTTCTTATAGATTAGTAAAAAATTTTATCTAAAAGTTATATAAAACTACAACGTTAAATTCAGCTGGAATGTAATATTTTTACTCTCATAAATTTAAAAATCAAAATATAAAACATAAATAATACTTATTTTATATTATTATACGAGTAAGGTGTTTAATTTCTGATTATATGATTTTATCATATATGATAATAAAACGCTTGTTTAGAACCGGATATTATAATAAGTTAACAACATTTTTTGACCATCAAATGACCATCAAAACACATACACCCAAACAAATGTATATTCTTCAAAAATTTAATTGGAAACGGAAATTAAGTACCTAGGACAGTGTATCTCAATCTTTGTATTACAGCGACACACTAATAAAATATTATATATTTTGTGACACGCCATACATAAAAATTAAAAACTTAAATAGTTTCCATTAGTACCTATTATAAATTATACATTATTTATTATTGGTTATAAAATTAAATATAAAATATTCTTATATAATGTACAAATTTTTTAATGATTATTTTGAGATTGATATTTTGTACATAATTTATTTATACGTGGTAAATTTTTGAATATAGCAAGGGAAACTCGTAATTTTTCTTCTACACAATCTTTCTTTTTCTTTGTTTTTTATCTCGTTTAACATTGAACGACATGAAAATACGTATAGTGTGAGGCACCGTACGCCCGTACTATTGTACTAATCATGAACATAAATAGTATTTATAATAAATGCTAATACGTCAAATTATATACACAATATTAATGATATTATGGGAATTTATTGAAGTAATAATAGTGATACGGTTAGGGCCATCTGAAAATATTTGAAATTTAAACGATGAAGGAATGACATAGATAGATAATTTATTTTAAATTATAATCACAATATTTTGTAATATTAATTTATATTTCTGAATTTATGATACTACATGGATTTAAATTTATTTGTTAAAATAGTTTTGTTTTTATATACCGTGGCAATTTGAAAACTCACGACACATTTCCACATATCCCACGACACACTGTGTGTCGTGAAACAGTGGTTGAAAAACACTGGCCGAAGTAATATTTAACACTTACCATTCATCAACATTGTGCAATTCATTTCAGTAACACCACCTATAATTAAAATTATATAAAATTCAAAACATTTTGAATATGTTTAAAACTATAACTTTACATATATGTAAATTATTTTAATATTAAAAATGTAAGAATGTCTTTATTTATTATGTTGTATTAATATTATTACTTTACCAACAAAGCATTGTGTTATATCTCCTTGAACTGTTGCAACAATTAGAAAAGGAAATATGAATACGAAATACATTATCATAGCGTGCAATAAATAGAAATATAGAATATATTGTAGATGAGTATTAAAAATATAAATTATTAATTGTTATTTAAACAATTTCCTATTTTATATAGCACAGAACTAAAGAAAATGTTATCGATTGCTACGTGCAATAGCTGCTACACTTTTTTTTAAAAAATTAAAAATAGTAATTATATTTGTAATTACAACACATTTATTAAATTTAAATACGTATTTATAAACCTAAATCAAGATATTGTGGTGTGCCAGATGTATGTCTAATTAAAATACATACTTCATTGTAATTATTTAATCAAGTGAAATATTAAAAAAAAAAAAAGTTTTTTTTAGATTCTGAGCGAAGCGACCAATATATTATTGGTAATACAATGATGTGTCTTTTATTTTCTTATATCTGCGCCCAATTTTTCCACTAAAAGTTAGGTTAGGTTTGATTAAAACCATAATTTCTAAAAAAATTAACTTGCATAGTTGCATGAAAGAACTACTAGTTTTTACTCATAAAAATTTAGCAATAACGTTCGGACAAAATAACTTCATTTCAAATCGTTTAAATTTACGTTTCAATGACAGTGGTTGAATAAAAATTAATTGCCGCCGTGATTCCTATTTAATATGAAACTCAGTCAGTAGTCGAATTGGGGGGATACTGGGAGATGCCATACCTCCACTTTTTTTAGTAAACACAATACATCCTACCACTTCTTATGACCATAAAAAAGCATCCCTCGTTAACATTTTATTTAAATCACCAATATAAAAATAATTACAAAAAAATAAAAAAGGTTCAATGTATTTTAATAAAATGTATATTATTACTAAATATTACTTATTAAAAAATGTATTATGATTTATTTTTGGCATAGATTTATTTATGGACGCTATCACAACAACAGTTAAAACAAAAATAAAATAAAAAAATAAGAGTACAGGGTAATATAACGTAAAGTTATAGATAAGCTAAAAACGTTTGAGACATATCTCATAATAAAATAAAATAAAATTAATTTTGATTTGATATATATTTATATATATTTATTGTTTGTTTTTATAATAGATTTCATTAATTATTCTTTTAAACTTCTTAAACCTTATAAAATATAAAAAACGAAATCATTTATTGGTGGGGGGGGGGAGAAGTTATCAATGGAACTGTAACGTATAAAATTATTAAGTTCCTTTAAATAGGTGGGCATCCCTCCACTTATTTTACCCCACTTCGACCACTGAACTCAGTTCACATTAAAAATAAAATTTATAATTACATTATGTACCTACCTCATTTATGATAATCGGATACTAATCCAAAATAAGATTTCAAAAACTTAAAAATTAGAGCTTGTACCTACTTGTTAATAATTGTCAAAATAATTTGTAATTAAATGGATGGAAAAATATATCATAAAACTCATATCATGTTATGTTATTATATTATTTATCAATATGTATCTACCAAAAATAAAGAATATTTATTATAAAAAAGCAAGGAAATGGATAAAGGAGTAAAGAGGATAGTGTTGAATTTTATTACAATTTGAATGCAATGATAAATCATTGTATTCAAAAAATGTTTCTGAGTGAAGTACTGCCAGATTTGAGTATTGAGATGACTCATTTAGGGGTTTTATGTTAAATTATTTATATTAAACGTAGAGACAGATAATTGTAAAAATGTTAATCGATACATATATTATGTGATAATCTTCCCTCAAAATTGTTTTTTGTTTGTAATACATATTTTATCATTGCTTTCAAATGTTAATTAAAATTCAACACTATCTTCTTTGTCCCTTCCACACCAGTATCCCTTCCGTTACTTTTTATGTATATAATATTTGATAAAATTGGCAATTTTTGGTATTAAGATCTGAAAATTTAACTAAAGTATACTTACATACTACTTAACATCATATCAAAATATTAGAAAAATCTCTAGTACCTACTCTATTCTTTTTATAGCTGTATTAAGTTGCGATTTCAGTAAAATCAATATTTAAATTGTTTATATGAATTTTTCTTGTTATAATTAACCTACGTATTACAATATTTTACAATAATGTTAAATAAAATTAACAAATATTTTTTACAAATTTTGAAAATTTAATATGAAATACATTTTACTCAACTCAGTTCCAATTAATTGTGAATTATTACATTAACGGTTATTTTTTATAGCTGTTTAAAGTATCAAAAATATTAGCTGATACTCCTGCTGCATGGGATACAAGTGTGCTTTTTTTGTTTGTTTAATTTTAATTAGAATTTGAATGCAATGATAAACCATTGCATTTTGAAAAACTATTTTGAGTGAAGTTCTGTCAGATATAGTCATTTAGTTGACAAGGGATTTTATGAGCATTTATATAGAACTTAGAGACTTGAAAATTATATAGAATGTTCATTTATGTACTATATGTGTGATGAAATTTTGCGTTTTAAATATTTAATTAAAAATGTCAATATTTCAAAAATACCTACATTATTATCTGACTGAACTTCGCTCAGAATCGTTTTTTAGAATGTAATGGTTTATCATTGAATTCAAATTCTAATTAAAATTGAACGCTATGATTTGCACACCTGTATCTCATTCGGTAGCAGTATCAGCTCTTGTTTTTAAAATTTTAAACAAATATTTTTAGCTGGTAATGGATGTTAACGTTATTACCGCTTGTAATCCTATACTCCAATTCCCGACAAGTTCTATTATTATTTTGAATTTTCATTTTCATAATAATATTAAACATTAATGATTAGTAGTGATTAGACGTCAAAAAATCAGAACGTGGATTGTTGATTGAAATAAATGTAATAAAATATTATAATATTATAGAATAATAGAATATCGTCTGTTGTTGTCACAAAATTACAGTATAATATTATTTGTTATTCATTTTGTCAAAACAAAAATACATAATATATTAAGGAACTTATTAAAACAAATTAAACGTTGGGAACTAGAGAGTTATAAATACGTATGAAATAAAATGTTATACTTGTTTAGTCGTTCAGAATAAAAATAAATTAAATGATGTTACAAGTTGGAATTTTGGAATTTTTGTTTATATAATATTATTTATAACATTATACCATCATAATATTATAGCATATATTTACTATTAAGGAAAGTAAATAATAACTTGAATATTGAATAAACCCATGTTTAATGTAATAAACTATATACATATTATATACATTACTTAATAAATAATAATTAATAATAGGTTATTATAGATTTATAGTTAATAAAAATGAAGCAATGAGTGATGTGATTTTTTTGATACCGTGGTTTTTAATCATTGAATTGATGATTTTCATCGTTTAAAAAAATGACAATGTTCAGTAAAGTATAAAAATTCCATATATTATTTAAATTTAAAGACATATTGTTTTAAACACACGTTTTTTGATTTATGTATAAAACATGTGATTTAAACGTTTAAAACAAAATTAATATATTTTTTTTTAATGTTTTAAACGTGTTTTAAACAAATGTTTTAAACATAATAACCCTGGTCCCGAGAGAAGACAACAATAAGTTGAATCAACAAGTTGTCTGCGCGCCGCCGACGAAACTGGTTGCCGATCTTATTTTGAACATTGTATACAACAATTTTTAGTTCCTCATACACGGTTTCAGTTGATATAAATGGTTTTAAGTTTTATTCCACGTTTACCCTATAGAAAATAAATTTCTGAGTAAATTTATTAATACAAAAGCAAGGGAAGGGATACTGATGTGGAAAGGATACTGGTGTAAAGATTATAATGTTGAAAATAATATTGAAATATAATAAAATGTTCATGTCTCTTAGTTCAAAATTGCCAGAGTTATCATGAAATATTGAAATCGAATTCGTAGAAATTTAAGTTTTCATGAAAAATTCGGTTTTTTCGACTTTTTTCCTATCGCATAGGGTCAATCTTGAGAAATTCGAAAAATAACCTAATTAAAGTACCAACTTCATACCTACTGCTTGAAACATATGCTATTCGTGAAAATCGGAGAATAATTTTGGGTAGAAAAAGTGTCTTCAAACATAAAAATAGAAAAAAGATACACATCACGTAAAATCAATACATTTTTCGCTTTACTCAAAATCTAAAATAATAATTTAAAATATAATATATTATTATTATACAATAAAATATTACCTGTATAAATATAATTATATTTACTCGTATAGTAGGTACTTCATTTAGGTCATTTTTCGAATTGTGATGTCATATACCTACATTATCATTAATTATTTTAACTGACACGGAAAATATAAAAATAATAATATCGTATATAAAATATTAATTATAATATTCAATTGATAAAACGTCATCCATCATTGACGAATATTCTTTTGTAATATGTTTATTTTTAAATACACTGACAAAAACTTTTAATTGTAAATAATTTGACAAATTTAAACGTTTTCAAATCTTCAGAGCAAAATAATATATTATTGACTTATTTCACAAAAATAATTTTTGTCAATACTCCCCCCCCTTGACAAAATCCTAAATACGCCACTGATTGTAACATATGTATTATGATTAATTAACATTTTTTTTCTGGTGAAGCACCTGTACCAAACAATTGTTTATCTATCTCGATGACTATAAATTAAGGTGTTCACATAATTTATAATCATCGAGTTGTCAATATTAGAATAAACGACGCTCCCGTAAACTATTGGCGCTCGGTACCGAAAGTAGATCGACACTATGCCCATTCGCAGACGTCGGCCGCCGACGACTACCCAGCTTATTCTGAATAGAGTATAGTAAAATAATAATGTAGACATGTAGTTTAAATAACTACATTTTTTAATATATAGATTATTCTAAATAGGTTTATAACTTACCTTGTTGTTCATATTTATTGGAGCGTTTTATTTGTAAATGTTGCAATAAAATATAGTAGGTATACAACGTACAACGTCTTGACACATCGACAAAACTCCGAAAAAATGATGAATAATAGGTAAATAACACTTTAAATTTGTTGGGATAAAAATAGTCAATAAAAATAAATGATTATCAACACCGCCACCGCCGCTTATACAATAAGACCGGAACACAAACGTTTATTATATAAAAATGAAAAATAATAGATTATTATTTATTAGGTATACATATGCCACTCGGTGTATGGTTCTTCCTTTGACATTTTAGAACGAAAAATACGACCAGTAATAATTATAATAGGTAGGTAATAAATTAATAACTATAATAAGTAAACACAATTTTATTGTGGGTGGGCCAACTTCATGGGCCTCGTGTACTAAGCATGGTGTTATGAATCCAATATTATATTCATAATAAAATATGAAATTTTACTTTTTCTAGTTTAACTGTTGTAAACCTTTATCTTAACAATAAACATTATTCCCAACATTATTGTTAATATTATTTTGTTATTAGCAATGTTTTTCTGGATATTGTAACCATTAATAATAAACTATACTAATCAATAACATAATTTCTTTGTAATCATAAATATTGAATACATTACTAGTATTTTTAGGATAATTGTAATATGTACTTTTTAAGTGTAACATTTTATTATTATAAATTAGTGAAGATTTGGTGCTAGACGTTTTAAGTTTGTAACTCTGCCCATAATTTACAAATATTACGATATTGATTTGAATAGAATATACAATATTATATTTATCATTTAATCGTGTTTGTAAAGTAACTCAACACTCAAATATTAATTTGTAACTGGAATTAACTCCGGTTTACAACATTATTTTGTCATCCATGATTCCTTGAGAAATATTTCAAGAGTAACCGAATACCGATACTCGTGAAAATCCCTACGAAAGACAACTACAGAAGTAATCCACAACATCGAGGGGTCAACAATTGGAAGAACAATTAAACTTCGTAGAACTAAGTTAACTTTTCACATTCAATCAACAAACATTAACAATATGATCATTGGAAGTTTTATTCTACTTACCTGATAAAAATAATTTATTATTAGTTAGTTATTAATAGTAATTATAAGTAAAATTTTTTGGCAAAACGTGATAAATTAGATAATTACATTATTATGCCTACTACCACCAAAATTGAAACATTTATTATTTACGTATTAATACAGTGTAAATAAGTGAACCGTTTGATGGCAAAATAGAAAAATTAATTTATGTTATAGCGCTGTAAGCGATGCATTACTTATGACAATAAAATAACAAAAGAAGCAGTTAATTTAAATGTTAAATTAAATTGTAAAATTATTAAATGTTTTTAGCTGTTAAATTAAAAATTATAGGAAATTCTAGAGATACGATTAATACATTAGACATACAAAATTGGGATGAACTAAAATAATGTCTTATAGATTTCTATGGTGAAATCATTCCCTCTGATCAATTATGTATAAAATCTCCAAACTATAAAACAAACTAAATGTAAAAACATTAATAATTTTTGAGATAAAGTAGAAAAACTGGAAGTAAAATTACACCAATCATACACAAAAAATAAAAGATTTTACACAAAAATTCAAAGTAGAAAAAATGCTTTTCGAAACATGTGTAAAGAACAAGTTTAATGTGATTTTAAACGTGTTCTTTACTCTTCCCAAATAAAAACTATAATTTTAGTCACTCAATCAAAAACTTTAAGTGATGCAATAGATACCGCAAAACAAGAAGAAGTTAGGATTAATACTAAAATAATCCTCTCAAGATATAATAATTCTAAAAATAATAATCAAAAATTTAAAAATTGTTGAGAATTATGTAAAAAAAAGAACCATAAATCTAGTGATTGCTATTAAAAAAAAATATTAATAATAATTATACATTCAATAATAACTTTAAACACCGAAATTTTCAAAATAAAAGTATAAAAATTTTGTACATATTGTAAAAAAAAATTTCCATACAAAAGACGAATGTTATGCATTAAAAATAAACAAAAAGAAGAGAATAATATACCTAGTACAAGTGAACAATCAAATTATAATAATTCAAAACAAATTTCCTAAATTAATATAACACGAAAAGATGATTAATTCTGTAATATGTTTTCTACAGATATTAAAATTAAAATAAATTTTATAATTTATACTAGAACCTCAAGCTAGACTTATAAAAATTGGTGAATTGCCCAAAACCAAAGGACACAACTATTGGAACTATTTAATATTTAATTTAGAAGGTATATTGGGAAATTAAAAGAGCTTAGATTATACCTTATTATATTTAAGAATTGGTTCTAAAATTATATCACATCAATTTTATATAGTCAATAATAATTTTCCAATCCAATTTAAAGGAATAATAGAAATAAATTTTATGAATGATCATGTAAAAATTATTAATAGAAAACAAAACCAATTAGAATTTAATAATAAATATGTACTTAAAATGAATGATCAAAATAAACCAAATAAAATACAAACATTCAAGATACAAAATTAAATCTTTTTCGAAAACAATTGTAAAAATTAATAGAATTAATACACAAGAAAAACTGGTGTAATTTACGAACCTATTAAATTAAATTAATATATATTTTAAGGAGCTTGCATGACTCAAATTAATAATAATCAAGCACTCGTACCACTTTTAAATGCATCGAAAAGATAATAATATTGAAAAAAATGCAACCGAATAAAAAAAAATACCAAACAAAATTGTTTCTTTTATAATTCAAATGAAAATATCAAAAACAAAATAAATTAGATTTATTAGAAAAAAAGACGATTTGATACTCCTGCCGCAGGTATATAGGTGTGCATATCATAGTATTTAATTATAATATAATTATAATTTAAATGTAATGTTAAACCATTGCATTCGAAAAAACGATTCTGAACGAATTTAAATCAGATAATGTAGGTATTGATTAATATATTGCCGTTTTTTCGTCATTTTTATACTATGAGCGAAACGAAGCATTTATTGGTTTTACAATGATTTGTGTCTTTTTTTTATGACTGAAAACAAAATTAAGACCCGAAATAATGCTCCGATGTTCACGAACAGGATATAATTCCGCTAGAAAAGTGGATTTATTTGGTACTTTATTTAGGTCATTTTTCGAATTTCTCATAATTGACACTATGCGGTAGAAAAATCGGCGAAAAATCGGCGAAAAAACGACGAAAAAATGACGAAAAAACGGCATTTTTCACGAAAACTGAAATTTCGACGCATTCGATTTTAATATTTCACTATAACTCAAGCAATTTTTAAGTTAGAGACTTGAAATTTGTTTGGGTGTTCACATAGCTATTATATATATGTGGTAAAATTTTGGAACTTTAAGTTATTTTTTCTACAAAATATTGGACTTTGAATATTTCGTAAAATTCTTGTTTTTACGTATATAATGTTTGGTAAAATTGTCAATTTTGGGTATTTTGGTCTGAAAATTTTACTGAAGTATACATACATATTACTTAACATCATACTAAAATATCAAAAAAATCCCAAGTCACAATTTTTTTTTTATAGCCGTTAAATCTTAGAATCCGTACGTATAAATATTCTGAAAACACTTTCACTACCCGAAATAACACTTCGATTTTCACCAATAGCGAGTTTCAGATGTAAAAGTGGATGTAGATGGTACTTTATTTGCAAGCCCGTATCCAGGGTGGGGTTTAGGGGTTCAACCCCCCCCACCCCGAAATTTTTAAAGTAGTTTTATATTTATAATATAACAGACTAACTACATATATAACTACGTATAATATAATCATTTATTTTTACTTCATATATTAAAAAATTTTAACCCCCTCCCCCCGAAAATTGATCCTGAATACGTGCTTGTTTATTTGGGTCATTTTTCGAATTTCTCAAAATTGACTTTAAGCGGTAGAAAAAACTTCGAAAAAATGACGAAAAATCGGCATTTTTTACGAAAAATGAAATTTTAGCGAATTCAATTTCTATATTTCACGATAACTCGAGCAATTTTTAAGTTAGAGACTTGAAAATTTTTTAGGGTGTTCACATAGCTATTTTATATATGTGGTAAAATTTTGGAACCGTTATTAAATTTTTTTACTAAATATAGGACTTCGAATATTTCGTAAATTTCTCGTTTTTACGTATATAATGTTTTATAAAATTATCAATTTTTGGTATTAGGGTCTGAAAATTTTACTGAAGTATACTTATATATTACTTAACATCATACTAAAATATTGGAAAAATCCCTAATCTCAATTTTTTTTTTATAGCTGTTTTAAGTTGATATTTTTAGTTCAAACGAAAATTATAATCTGACTGAACTTCGCTCAGAATCGTTTTTTCGAATGCAATGGTTTATCATTGCATTCAAATTCTAATTAAAATTAAACGCTATGATTCGCACACCTGTATCCTGTGCGGCAGGAGTATCAGCTCATCTTTTTTTTAATTTTGATTGATAAATTTTTGTACGATCCGTACTTTGTTTGTTTTTGTGTGTTGCAATAAACGATTTATAAAAATTTATTGTGCTAATGAATATAACTTATCCTTAGATGCATGTATATTAAATATGTAATATTGTAATATATCTGTAAAAATTGTTATTGAATAACATTTTATTGGGTATTCACATAGATATTATAGATATTATATATATATGGTAAAATTTTAGAACCGTTACGTTAATTTTTCTACAAAGTATAGGACTTAGAATATTTCATTAAATTCTAGTTTTTATGTATATAATGTTTGATTAAATTAGCAATTTTAAGTTTTAAGGTCTGAAAATTTTTCTGAAGTATACTCACATTTTAGATTACACGAGATTAGAAAACTTCAAATTCTCAATTTTTTGTATACCTAGTTCTTTAAGGCTAGATTTTTAGTTTCAATGAAAATGTTAGAATCCATAAAAGTATTCTTCTTATTATTTTTGAATACCTTTATAAAAACCAATAGAAATTTAAAATTTTTTGAAAATTTTAATAAAGCATAACGATATATAGCTAAACGTATTTCCAAAATATTAGAGAAAAAATTATAGGTTTTTAAAATTGTAATTTTAGTAATACCAATACTTTAAGTATTTATATGGATGATTCTTATTATAATTCAATATTTTACAATAATGCTAAATATAATTGATAAAACTTTTTTAAAAATTTTGAACATTTTAATGAAGCTTAAATACATTTTACTTAACTCAGTTCCAATTATTGTGAATTATTACATTTACGATTTTTTTTTATAGTTGTTTAAATTATAAAAAGAAGTTGAGTTGATACTTTTGCCATAGTGTTGTAGTATACCCAAGGGTTACTACCTTTTTATTTTTAATATTATTAATATAATTATAAGGATAGTAATTATTGGCAGATTTTTTCCACTCGGGAACAATATAATTTATTTTCAATCTTATTATTTCTTGGTAAACAAATTTAATTATTGTTTACCACCAAGAGACGCACTTTATCATGTATGTCCATAAACTAGTTTGAAGGCCTCTGGAACCCTTTTCACGCCGGGGTGTACGACCGCGACGGTCTTCGTAAACACATTTAATTGCTGTTTACCACTCGGGGATGCACAATATTTAATAAGTACACCGGCATATATGAACTAATTATAGGCCATTAATCGACTTCGACGACGGGGCGCACGAACTCAACGCGTTTTCGCCTTTTTACAAAAACAACGCCTACGACCCAGAAAAACATATTTTGTTTTTCTTCCGACGCAGATGAAACTTTGGGGTCAACTACTAAGTGTAACAAACACTCTTTCCTTTATTCTAAATCCAACAGGACCTGCTATAAATATGGGTGATGGTATAATTTTTATTTTAGATGTTATTTTGTACTCTTAGAGACGAAACGCCGTTTGACGATATCCATACTTTGTATGAGTCGACTGCTGAGTAATCTATTTAGTTAAGAATACTTTTATAATTATCTCAGGCAGTGTACAAACACAGTCTACAAATTTTATTTGATTGTAATTATTTCATAAATAAACTACATTATATTTTAACTTTATAAAGTTGTATATTTTTTTATTACAATTATTGAAGTGCTTCGAGACACCAGTTGGAACTGACTTCGTCAATTGTGATGACATGGGGATGTGATACATTGTGTCACTGCGTATAAGGATTAGTTAAACTTATTATACGTGGGGGCACTACATTGTTTAATTTTAATTTGAATTTGAATGCAATAATTGCATTTGAAAAAAGTATTTTGAGCGAACTTCTGTCAGATATGAGCATTTAGGTGACAAGGGATTTTATGAGAATTTATATTGAACTTAGAGACTTGAACATTTTATAGTGTGTTAATTTATGTAGTATGTGTGTACCCATATGGATTCTCTCTCTCTTGGTACACAACCCTTAAGGTTGGTTTTGCCGTTGGTCAGGCTCTATCCAATCTTCCCTGTTCCCAGCTAACCTCTACAGTTTGGCGTAGCTTATTAGTCTATCAACGGATATCATTTGTTTCAAAAATGAATTAATAAGACGCCCTCGGCCCCTTTTACTTTTCATTGTCCCTTCTATTATTCTGTAGATAAGCTCATTTTCGTGCCTCAATATATGACTAATCGTATTTTGCCCCATATTGTCTCTATGTCGTTTCCTATATGGTCCCTATCTGTGTGATAAAAGTTTGCATTTTAAATATTTCATAAAAAATGTCAAAATAATCAATACCTACATTATCTAATTTTATAAGAAGAGTTCTTGTGAATATTTTATAATAATAAATAAAAACCCAAGTCCACAAAAAATTTACT
>JAIUCT010000012.1:4099905-4127736 GCA_021307375.1 Tetraneura akinire | reverse complement strand
TGATTATATTAAATAGGTACAAAAATTTATGGGTTATAAATAAAATTGATTTAAATAAAAATAAAAATAAACATTATAATAATTTTGACATTATAACATATTAGTTAATTCTTTAATTAAATAATAAAAAATAAAAAATTATATAAAATAAAAAAATCACTTATCATGTTTTATCAATGAGCAATAATTGTTGATAACAAAAATGTTATTAATATCAATAAAATAAAAATTATTATTAAAATTATTTTAAAGAAATTTTAGTAAATATTTGAATTAAATCATTTTTACGCCATAATAGGTTTACCTAAAATAACTTCACGCCATAACGGCTTACGCCAAAACGGCCACGACAGAATGTCCCATTTCGGAAATAAGAACCAACACCCAACTATACCAGCTTTACAAATGAGAAGACGTGGTCCAATTTACCAGAGGGACAAGGATAGGCCATGTGTGGCGAGCCGATGGAAGTGTACTGTAAGGAGCATTGAAATATATGATAAGAGGAAAGAGGCCAACGGGAAGACCACAGAAAAGATGAAAGGATGGCGTCAAGGAATTATTAGAAGAAATTAGAGGAGACTGGGAACAAGCATACAATAGAGAACGATGGAAGGAATTAGTTTTAGCAGCCAAGAGTCTAAATGGCTCGTGAAAAGACAAAGAAAAAAAAAATGTTTTATTTGTAGCATATAATAACATTAGTAATAAGCTCATAGGTTGATATGATGAGATGTTATTCACATATTTATAGATTACCTATATAATATATTTATTTAACTATTTTCTTAATACAGTCCTCTTTGATATTTATTATTACTAAAACCCATATCCAGTGACGTATTCAGGGGAACGAACCATGGGGTCTGGACCCTCCCAACCCCCCGAAATTTTTAATTACTGTTAATTGATTATATTATAAAATAATTTTATTATTAAATTATTATTATTTAGAATTAAATAATATAATTTTAGTTTTCTGTATTAATGTAAATTGTATTAATGTATGCATGTTAAAAGTTGAATTATTAAATAAAAAAAAAAAAAAAAGAAAAAAAGAAAAAAAATTTTTTTCCGCCCCCCCCCCCCCCCCCCCCGAAAAAATTCTGGCTACGTGTATGCCCATATCCGGCATTATAATTTAGAAAGCATATCGGAAATACTCAGTCAAATACACCAGGCTCATCGTGACTTGTCGTGTACAATTTTAAAAGATATATTTATATACCTACTATATAATCTAAGATCCTATGATTAACTAAATTATTTGTAATAATATATTATACTGTTATAGAATAAAAATTATACGAGTATGTTATACAATATTAATGGACAATTATCGAAATTGTTTTATTATATCCTGATTGAGCTATTCCTACGTTAAAAAAAATTTAATAAAAACACTCGTCTGATATTTCGTTTTGAATCACTGTCAAACTCAATATGCAGAGAAGAGACGTATTTAGGAATTTCGGACCCAGCACCCAGGTAAGAAAAGAACTCTTCTCAACTTAAATTTCATTAGCAATAGGTGTAGGTATTTGTAATATATAAACATGGTAGTAAAACCAATGCATTCTTCATTTTTCACTACACGAGTACACGCATAATCTAAATAGTATATTAGGTATACATAAAATAGGTCATACATTTCTTGAAGCATATATTACTTAATTATAGTAGCTATATTTATTATTAATTATACAAAAATACCTCAATGTAAATGTAAACGTAAATGAAAAAATTAAATTCCTTTATGTTCACTATCACAAATCTTTAAAAGAGATATAAATCACTTTAATTAACAGAAAAATTTCATAAATATGTTATGAATAATATTATTAGCACAATATCTCTTATAATGTTTTTGATTACAAGTTCATAAACGTTACAAACTAAGTTAAGTATTAAGTACTGGTAGGTCAGTATTTACATTATTTACTCCCAGGAGCATTATTTTTGCGCCTCTTCCACCTACATGGTTACATTTACATATCAATATATTTTATAATTTATTTGTTTGTATTATAATTTAGATTCTGAGCATATGTATACCTGTGGCAGGAGTATCAGTTCTTCTTTTAGATTCTGAGCGGAGCGAAAAGTGAAAATAAGAAAAGCATATGATGCTAAACAAACCATAATTTTGAACTGATATTCATTATTAATATAATGTTTTCAATTTTTTTATCATCAGTCAATATATGAAATTGATTTAAAAACATTTTTGTTAATGATAATACGTTGTTAATATTTAATTTGATATTCTAAAGTAAAATCCTCGTACGAAGATGTCAGTAACGAAAGGGTTAATATTATTACAATTACTGAATTTTCCTTAAATTACCCGATGTAAATTTAAAATTCCATAAATTTTTTAGATTCTGAGCGGAGCGGAGAAGAATGTATTGGTTTTACAATGATGTGTGTCCTTTTTTTTTTATGTCCAAAGACACTTTTACTACCCGAAATAACGCTCCAATTTACACGAATAGCATATATTTATGGTTGGAAAGTGGATGTTGTTGATACTTTATTTAGGTCATTTTTCGAATTTCTCAAAATTAAATTTCGTCGAATACGATTTTAATATTTCAGCAATTTTGAAGTTAGGGACTTAAAAATTGTGTTTGGTATTCACATAAGTTATATATATGTGCTAAAATTTTCGAACCATTACGTTAATTTGTCCACAGAATATAAGACGTAAAACTCTCGTCTATTGGTAACTATATAATGTTTGATCAAATTGGCAATTTTTGGCATCAAGGTCTGAAAATTTTACTGAAGTGTATTTTTTATTTACATAGAAATTACCTAGTCTCAATTTTTTATAGCTGTTTAAATTTGATATTTATAGTTAATCGAAAATGTTATGAAAAAAATGACAAAAAACGGCATTATATGACTGAACTTATTAATTAATAAATTAATCAAAACCAGAATCGTTTTTTGAATGAAATGGTTAGCCATTGCATTCAAATTATATTTAAAATTATTAAATACTATGATTGCACACATGTATCCTTTCCACACCTGAATCCCTTCCCTAGCTATTTATTAATTTTTATTGTAAAAGTATTGAGAAATAATTAAATAAAATTTGAAAAATAATTAAAGAGAACAAATATTTTAAATATGCCCAATTTTTAACCATAGAGTTTACCTTATAGTTTACTAAGTTTATAATTATACCCCTAAAGTTAAAAATACCAGATTATTGTTATATTATAAATTTCTAAATATTTTTTAAGTAAGCTTCAATATTACAATACAAATTTATTTAGGCACAAATTCTTCTTCACGAAGATAGTAAATTATACTTATGACTTGTATACTATAACTTGTGATAAAACTTAGAATAATTTCAGAAAATAATAATATTATATTTACTATGTAATTACGAATTAAATAGTAAATTAAGTACCTATTATAAATTATTTGTCTATAATATGTTTTCTTTAACTAGGTACTTTTGACTCTTACAAAGTACTAAAGTAATATTTGTACCTACCTTAACTAGGCAATATTGCCTTTTATTACTAACTGTAAAGTTTCAAATTATCTAAGAGCATCAACTACTGGCTACTATTAATCTCTTAAATATTAAGTAGATACGAGTATACCAGCCATTTACATATTTAATTACGAGTATTATAAAATTATTATAATTTCTCATATTCTACCTAAATATTACCTCATATGAAAAAAGCGCTCAAGATTTTTTTTCGAATATTTAAAAAAAAAAAAACATTCAAATGAATTATACGCTAGTAGATATAATAATATAGTATAATAGGTATATTAGTTTAATTTATTTATAATACATATACATAATATAGTTTATATCTAGTTTTGATAAATATAAATAATTATATTAGTTTTTAGTTTTTATTTAAATCTATAAATCGATTTATGATTTCACTGATTTATAATTTATATGTTGGTACAAATAAATATCAATAAGAGTCCCTAATTATTTTAAAGGTACCTAGGTATTCTAAAAAACTTATAAATAGTTATAGAATTGTATGATAAATAAAATGTCATAAATAACTAAATACTAAATTTAATTCTTAGTGTTTTAAATAATAGGTAGGTAAATGACTAAAATTAATATGAAGATAACTATAATGTATTTCTTAATAAATTTGATATTTTTTGTATGTTCTAAATTGACTTTCTGAAATTAATAAATAAAATAATTAAGGAAAATTCATGGATTTAAACGACAGTCTTAAAAATATTATTTTGATTTTCAAATGTATAATTTTAGTTAAAAAACCAAACCATGTCATACAATAATTATATATTACAACCCAGACTACAAAAATAAAACCTACACTTTTTACTTTTTATTGTGTATAACTATACATATAACTATTTTTGTTGTTATTTTCAGTGTTCATCAATCATTGATTATGCTGTTGCAATTAGTTTATATTCATTTTAATAATAAGGTACTTGTTTGTTATATATGTGTCGTATAAAATTTACCGCTTCCCCCACTCTTGTTTGATATCACCAGCAATAAATAAAATAAACATATATTTATTTATTAATACAATTATTTATATATTATCCCTCGTAAGAACTCAAGCACAATAAGATAAATAGCATATAATAGAGTGGTAGGTATATAGTAAAATAAAGAAAACAAAAAAAAAAACCAATTAATGAAAATTGACATATCTTAGGTATACAGGTAAAAAGAAATCATACAAAATAAAATTACCTTAAGAATGACTGGCTATTTGATTGAGATATATCGAGATTATTTATGCTATTGCATTCCCGTGATATAAACAAGGAAGGGGAAATGTCCCTAATACTACTTTGTCGCTTGTAACCAATATAACGTAAAATCCTTCTCTGTATACGCTTTAAAGATTCACTTAATCCTATATGCGACAGATTCCATTATACTGAACAGTATTCAAGTATTGGCCTGACTAATGACATAAACATTTTGAGATAGAGCTCATCCTTAAAATCTTAAGTATTTCTAATTAAAAAACATAGATTTTGTTGAAATAATACTCCAAGTTCTCTAACATTGTTTCTAAGAGTCTATCCCCAAGAATGAGGTAATCATAATCTAAATATTTTTAAATAATGGTAAAACGACATTTTGACACATTTTGAGGTGTTCAGTTTTAGGCAATTTCTAAGTCTTTTAAGATCATTCTGTATTTTTATGGTGTTTTCAACTAAATTTATGTTAGCATATAACTTTAAATCATCTGCAAATAACTGATAATTACAAAAACTAAGGGACGAACTTATATACATAATGAAAATAGCAAATAATAGTGGTGATAGATAATCACCTTGAGGAACACCGGAAGGAGCTGATAAGGAGTTAGATAAAATAACATATAATTTTACTTGTTGAAATCTCTTCGCAAGGCATGAAGTAAACCAAGGTAAAAAGGATTTAGAAATACCATATATGCTTAGTTTATCTATTAGAATAAAATAGTCATCAGAGTCGAAGGCTTTATTACATGTAAATAACATTTGATGTTTACCCATTTCCATAGAATTAATTAGTGTTGTAAATGAATACAATATTTATTTCCACAGATCTACCTTTTCTTAAACCATGTTGATTTGAGTTTAACAGATTATTGAAACAGAAGTTAGATAAGGCATTGTCTGGTTTTCTAATAACTTGGCCACATAAGATAATTAATTTATCGTTCTATAAATAGTTATGTTGATTTTTGTTGATTATTATACACTGGTCCACATATTACCCTCAATATTTTGTTCTCATTGCTTGTGGTAGTCCATGTCTCGCACCCATATGTGAGTGTAAGTCTTTCTAATAATTGCTGTATACAGCATTGCTTTACTTTTTTTTTGAAAATAATTTTGATTTTAAGAACATATTTAGAGCGAAGGCTTTTCTTTATGCTTTTATTATCCTTACACCTATTTCCTTAGCCCAGCCATTGTTTTTCTCAGTACTGCCCCTAAGTATCGAAATTCATTGACTTTTCGAAAACTAGTGATCCCGTATTAGTGTTGTCTTCCTCGCCTAATAGTTCCATTATATTTGTTTTATCCATATTTATTTTTACGCCTGTTTTACTGGCTGCTTGTTCGAGCACCTGAGCTGCTCTTTCTGTATCTTCTAAGAAGTTATCTAAGAAATTGAGATCATCGGCAAAACCAAGTACTTGTGTATACTGTTGGCCTATTGCTATCCCCGTTGTATTCATTTGCATATCCTTTATATTTTTCTCCAAAGCTAAATTGAATAAGGTAGGTGAGAGCGAACCTCCTTGTTTTAATCCTGTACTTACTTCGAAAACTTCAGACACTATTTGTTGAACTCTTACTCTGCATAGTGTATCTTCCATTTTAACATTTTTGTCAGAGCTACAAGTTACGTTGGGATTTCGAAAACCTTCATTATATTTTTTAAAGGCTTTCTCTATGTACACTCTTATAGACATTTTTAAAATCATCAAATAGATGCCAGATGTTTTGACGATACTCGTACTTTTCTTTCAATTAGCTGTCCTATATCTGACAGTATTTCGATCGTCGACAATTCCATTTGGAAACCACACCGATATTTTCATAGGTCTTCTTCACTTAAAGTGTTAGTCGGTTTAGAAGAATCTTCGCAAAAACTTTGTAGTCTATGTTCAGAAAAGATATTCCTCTATAGTTTTTGCACTTCGTTTTATCACTTTTTTATTTAAAGGTATGATTACAGTTCATTCCAAGTTTTTAGCCTGTTTATTGTTTCTCTATCACTAGCCTTCCTCTTAAACTCTTGATATGAGTTACATCATTGGTCTTTTATTATCTGGTTTATGTTTTTTAGTATTGGTCTTCCTTTATGATTTTTTTCCATTGATTATTCCTTCTAAAATTAATCCTAGTAACCCTTCATGCCTTAAAATATGCCCTATTAATTCATTTCGCCTTTTTTGTATACTCTTCCGTATTGATTTCTTCTCAGATACCATTTAAAAAACTTCTTCATTAGTGATCCTGTCTACCTTATCTTTACCATTATCCTGTAGCACCAAATTTCGAATGTTTCTATTCTTCTCCTTTCTTCTTTTGCTTATGTTCAGGTTCGCATCTTTATAACATAATGCTCCAGAAGTACGTTT
Organism: Tetraneura akinire; assembly: GCA_021307375.1. Classification (NCBI taxonomy): domain Eukaryota; kingdom Metazoa; phylum Arthropoda; class Insecta; order Hemiptera; family Aphididae; genus Tetraneura; species Tetraneura akinire. Next base: position 4,120,600 of record JAIUCT010000012.1, on the reverse strand, counting down.
TTCATAAGTTCTTTCTAATTTTTAGATGGATATTTTTGTAGTAATAAGACTTCTCTTTTTATTAACTGCCACTAAGGCTTGATATATTTGATTTATGATTACTTTTTACATTTCTCATCTGAATTCATAATGCTACCCAGTAGATATGTGAAGTCTTCTACTGGTTCTATAGTTTTATTATCATTTAATCTTACTCTTGTTCTACTGGGGTAATCTCTACTACAGACTACAACTTTTTTTTTTCTTTGAGTTCATTTTCATATGTTAATCCATTTTCATTACCAGTTCCATTATTCTTAAAATCTTTTTTAGCTCCGTTTCATTTTTCACTACTTTTACAATATCCTACAGTTATACTCAATATTGTGAGAGCTGCTGCCCTCTTAAAAATCCCTTTTAGTCGCCTCTTACAATAGGCAGGGACAACCGATGGCTTATTCTAACCCCAACCACCAGGTTATACCTATGGTATTATATTATTATATTGTAATAATTTATGAAAATTGTCATTACTATTATTATCTTTTCTAAACATATAATATATTTTATGATTTAAATTGCTTTTATTTATTTATTACTATTAAAATAGTGTAAACAAAATTAATTCAAAATGAATAATAATTTGAATGTCAACATACCTTAAGAAATGCAATCTTTGTGTATTAACATATACAAACTAAGTAATTCATGAGCTTCTTTATTTCTTAAGCGATCCTAAATCAATAAGTTATTATAAATGATATATGGTTTTATATATAATTATGTGATTAGAAATTCATTCCTAATAAACTACATACTTTAAAACTCCATCATTTATTAGTTAAATAATTACATTTATTAGTTATATTATTAGTGCAAATGAACTTCATTATCTAACATTTCATTATAGAGATACTTATATCTTATATTCTATGAATCGTTTTCCCTTTAACGCATATAACATGAGTCAACTATGATATAGAAACATTGAATGTTGTATACGACGTCTCTATTTTGTCCAAATCCTACAAACACGAATAAACATCCACCAGCAAACTTCCGATTATAGTCAACGGTTAGGTTTTAACTCTTTCCAGCACAGCATTCTTACAAATTTTATACCGTTGTTGCACAGAGACTTTTTTTTTTAGAAATTTATAATATTTGTTTTGAAATGATATATTGTTTTTGTTAAATATACGTTTTAGCAATTAAAAAATAATTAACTATTTTTTTATATGAGATATGATAGGTGGGATTGCATATATCCCACCGTGCATCAAATGCCTGATTTTATAAAATAATCATTTTATTTATAATATAACTTTTATTATTAAAATTTGTTAATCATATATATTATAATATGTATTTTAAAAAAAATAACAATACTGTATGTCTTAATAACTATCTATTTATAATTGATAATCTTAATAATTATTATACTCCAATACATTTTTTGTTATTTGTTCGGACAAAATCTGAAATTTAATAATTTATAATGATTAATTATTTAATTATATTGTTTATTTTTTGAACTTACCCTTCTGGTGTGCTGTGATATAATGCAAAACAATTTTTTTTTTCCCCAAACATAATGGAATGTTACATATGGAACATAACCATTCTGTGCGAATTTCTTTTTTTTTTGTACTGCACCTCGCACATCGTCTCCTTGTTCCTCTTTGTGGTTGGTGAGCAGCATTTTCTAAACGAATTACATTTGGTACTGATGGTTTATTTTTTTTTAATTCTGCTGGACTCATACTTGACTTATATTTTGATGCTCATTTTTCCACCAATGTTTTAGATACGAGATATCTTGATATTTCACGTCTAAACTCTTTCATTTTAATATTATTGTTTGTTACTCTATTATAAATTACGTGTGAATTTACCACGGTTGCATCAATAAAATGATAAAATAATCTGTGCCACCACTTATGTGCCTTTCGGTCGATTTGATATGACTTTTTATTTTGATCAAATTTGTCCACGCAATTCATGTGTTTATTATATTCACTTAATACTTCAGGACACGGAACCATCGACACTGAGCCATTCTTGGACCTTCTTTGTACCATTGTTACAACTTCTGGATTGTGAAAGTTTGACAAAAGACTAACTATTCGTTTATCACGCCACTTTACAATTGAAATTGATGTTTCATCAACAGACCAATCATATTCTCCTAATTTTAAATCTTTATCGTCTTTTAATTCTGGTAAATATTTCCTCGATAAATTTATAGTTCCACAGGCATGTAATTGTTTTGATTTTAAATACATTATAAGTGGATAACTAGTAAAGTAATTGTCAAAAAATATTAAATGATTTTTATGTTGCAGTGATTGGGACAACTGTTTGACCACTCGAGCACCTAATTGTTTTTCTACTTTATCACCAATTTTCCCAGTATAAATTTCAAAATTCCATAAAAAACCAAATTTATCTACTAAGCACCATATTTTAAAACCTCGCTTTATAGGTTTTTTAGGCATATATTGTTTATTTGAATTTCTACCTGTAAACTTAACCATACTTTCATCAACTACTACTATTTGATGAGGATTATATGTTTTTTGAAAATTTGTTAAAATCATATTTATGAAAGGTCTTATTTTATATAACTTGTCGTAATTTGGTGAATTTTTTTTTGGCATAAGTGTATTATCATTTAAATGAATATGTGTCAATAACCAACCAAAACGATTTACGGGCATAAGGCTGCTAATATATGCGTCGTGTAAATCTGGCGAGGATGACCAATAATCTCTATAACTACTCTGTTTTTTTATTCCCATTAGAAGATTCACACCAATAAATGTTTTAATTTCAGTAATAGTTGTTCGTACATATGATTTTCCAGTTTTTGTTTGGATTTGTTGAGCATATAAATTTGTTTGAAATACAATTAAATTTAAAATTTCATCAGTAAAAAGTGTATTAAATATATTGACAGGCGTATAATTAGAAATATTTTCTATAACACTTGTAGGCCCTTCTGGATGTGTAAATAAAATATTTGAGTATGTTTTGTTATTTTGTTTTGACCAAACAGGTGGAGTAATTGGATTGTCGATTGTTTCTTCAATATCTACATCATTTATTGTGGGTTGATAAATGATAGAAATATCATTATTTGACGGGCTTGGAGAAGTATTTGGTAATGTATCTATCCCTGATAAGTTATCATTTTTTGGGGAATTTGAATGAATGAATAATTGACGACGACTCAATACATTAGATTGTAAATTATTATTATATTTTATATTTTTTCGATTATTTTCCGAATTTCTAGTTCTTTTTAATGGCGAGGGTAATAAATAAACAGTGTTATTATCTAAATTCAGTATTTCACTTTCTTCGTATTCAGAATCCGAAGAAGATTCAATAGTTACTGTATGTTTAGAAGGAGGAATGTAATCGTCGTCTTTATCAGAATCGTCACAAGATGTTATAGTATCGTCATCAGACGGAATTTCTTCGAATAATAAATCACAAATATTATTGTCATTTACATAAAAACTCATTTTAAAAATATAAAAATATTATAATATTAAAATAAATAAATATTTAATATTAATAAAAATGTTAATTAGTTAGACGTATAAAAAAAATATGTATATTAATTTCAATAAAACCATAAACGAATATAATATAAAATTCTTACCACGATCTGCACGGTGGGTTATTATTTGGACTGTCACGTTTTACATCATATCTGACTAACCGTTAATGTTAAAATGAATAATTTTATTTAGAATTAAACTACACAATATTTCCTACAATACAGCAAAATATTTTACATATTTATAGATTTTATTGGAAGTTATAAATGAAACAAAAATAATTCACTGTCACGAAGGAAAATAATATCGACAAAAGATAATAAATATTTATAATTAATTTCACTTGAATATTTCCAACTATTTTCTGGTATAATATCAATTAAAATAGAGTAATAAAACTATTTATATTACTAATTTTAACAAAACAATTAATGAAACCAAGAAAAATAACATTTAAAAGGTGGTTTATTTTTTGTACCACCATGCCTGAAATGTTATTTTTGAAGTGGGATATACGGTATCCCACCATGCTGGAAAGAGTTAAGAAAATTTTGGATAAATTACTATTTCATGCAATAATTATGTATTATAATATTTTACTTTGTAAAAAATTAAATTATTTTTTTAATTATACCATCAATAATCTTACAATTAACAATAATACAACATAATCATCACCCGTTCATTACTAAACCAACCAAAGAACCTTCAAATATTGTTTTATTCAACATTTCTCGTATGGGTAGACAATATTCAGCAATATATTCTGAATATCGTACTCAAATAAAATCATTAAGAATAAATTTGTCAACAAAATATCTTAAGTCGTAAAAATTAAGGATAACAATATATATATATATATGCAATAAAAACTTGCTACTCGTAAAATTATATACATTTTATTTAGAGAAATATGTAAACTAATGTAAAAAAGCCGAACTTAATACTGCTGTGGAAGGGATAAATGTGAAGAAAGAATAATAGTGATGTCACAGTATTAGAAAGCCATAATTATCTGAAATATAAATGTCCGGAATGATAAAAACACGGAAAACAGAATGTCCCGAACGTGATATTCCGTACCGTAATATTCCGGAATTTAATAACACGGACCGTAATTTTTCGGAATGTAAAAATTCGGATTATGAATATTCCAGATTGTAACGTCCCGGAATTTTAAATGATGAAAAGTATTAATAGCCCGTATCGCAATAATCATTAATCCGGAATAATATATTTCCAAATTTTATTAAAAAAAAACATAAACTCAAAATACGCTTTATATTTCGTGAAGTCCAGCAATTAAACCACAACAAATAAGGTACTTGCCGATTATCTTGATTACCGTGATCGAACCCTTTATCATCGAGTCAAATTTTTGCACTTTTTCCAAATATTTAAAAAAAAATTTTCGCATTTCTCCTACGTAATAAATCAATTTTTATTATTTATACCCACATAATACTCATATAATGGGTACTTATCATAGAAGAAATATCAAAAATCTCAAGAAGCGAGATTTCAGGTCACATGAAACTACGCACTATCAACACCAGTATCAGGTATTTGAGGTAAGTATTAGGTGGGTATGCCGTTGACCCATCATCACGAAATGTGCCGGAAAGTGGCAGTTGAGGATGTGAGCAAAGCCGGTAGGCGTAGCGAACATCCCTTCAATTTGAAGAGAACTTTACGATTTTTTCTCTTTGTATTTAAAGTATATCATTTAAATAATCAAAATTGATTTATTAAATAGGAAAAAGTGGCAAAAAAATTTAAAAATTTGAAAAAGTGCAAAAAGTTTAGTCGATTATGCTAGGTTAAATAAAGAGAGTCGCGTTAACGACTTTTTAGTTAGGCGTCTAATGGCGAGTACCAATGTTGACCCAATTTTTGGAAAATATTTAAGTTAATTTATATTAATTTGATAACTTAATGTTATATTATATTGTACAAAAAGCAGGTATTTTTAAATGTTGTACAACTGATATACGTATACTAAAGGGCAATTGCCCGTGTAATTATAAAATATAATAAAATAAAATGCCTATATCATCAAATTTTTTGTTAATTTTATTTAACATTGTTGTAAAATATTGAAATATAATAGGAAGAATCCATATAAATACTTTAAATATTAATTTTATAAGCTGATTATTCAGCCGCAGGGTTAAAGGTGTGCAAATCATAGTGTTTTATTTTAATTAGAATTTGAATGCAATGATAAACAACCCCATTTGAAAAAAGTATTTTGAGCGAAGTTATGTCATATATGGGCATTTAGATGACAATGGAGTTTATGATCATTTATATTGAACTTATATATTTTAAAATTTTATAGGTTGTTCATTAATGTACCATATGAGTAGCTATATAGTCCCTTTATTTGTGATAACATTTTGCATTTTAAATATTTAATAAAAAATGTCAAAATTTTAATCAACATCTATAATAATTATTATCTGACTGAACTTCGCTCAGAATTTTTTTCAAATGCAATGGTTTATCATTGCTTTCAAATTCTCATTAAAATAAAACTAATTAATAACACTATCATATTTATACTGCGGCAGGAGTATCAGTTCTCCTTTTAGATTCTGAGGGAGCGAAGAATGTATAGGTTTTACAATGATGTGTGTCTTTTTTTTTTTTGTTATGTCTGAAGACACTTTTACTACCCGTAATATTGCTCCGATTTTCACGAATTTTTCATGTTTTCGATTGCAAATTGGATGTAGTTTTTACTTTATAAAGGTCATTATTCGAATTTCTCAAAATTGACCCCATGCGACACAAATAAAGGACGAAAAAATAAAGAAAAAGGAAATTTTTCCTTTGACGAATTTTATTCATCAGCTAAATTTGTTTATAATAGTAATCATAGTTATAATATTATTATATATATGTTATTGTTACTAATAGAAACCAAAATAATAATATTATTGAAACTAATAGCACTAGGACCCATCTATAAACAGAAATTTCCATCATAAATCTTATAATATTTCTTTGAGCAATCCCCCTGGCCATATCACAGATCATAGATCATTCTTCAAAGTACATGGATCAAAAATTATAGACCAACGATACTCGTCTTTTGGTATATAATATTTGATAAAATTTGCAATTTTTGGCATAAAGGTCTGAAAATTTTATTGAAGTATATTTTATATTTACATAAAAATCCTTTTTTTCAATTTTTTTATAGCTGTTTAAATTTGATATTTTTATAATCATAAAGGTTATGAAAAAAATGACAAAAAAAAAGGCATTATATGACGGAACTTCGCTCAGAATCCTTTATTCGAATGAAATGGTTGGCCATTGCATTCAAATTATAACTAAAATTTAACACTATGATTGCACACTTGCTTTTTTTATTATTTGTTTCCATGGAACGTGCGTCTATGGCATTAAAAGTTTTTGTTAGAGTTTTTTTTTTTTATTATTTTTATTGTTATTATAATTAAAACGACATTTCTATGCAGTGATGGTAACATGTAGGGAATTTCCCTAAATGCAGGGAAATTTCTTAAATAATTGACTGACCGGGAATGAAGGGAAGTTTTTTAACAAATGCCAGAAAATAGGGAAATTTCGATAAAATAATATCTCTTATTGTAATTAAATTATTTATAACTATTTTAATACCTATTGCAAAAAACGCAAGTATTTTTAATATTAATCATGTTGTTCTAGTTACAAATAATTCCGTTGGTCGCGCTAGTCATTAGTTTAACAGCTGATTTCAACAGTAAATTTACCGGTCATGTTTTGGGATTGTTTTCATACTCTGATTCCCAACCTATGTATCTTAAAATCGTGGTATTAACTAAAAATTATTATGAAACCCATCTTTAGTCTAACCACGGTCTAACGTATATTAAATTAATCTATGGTCTAACCAAAAGACCATGTTTTATATTTTGATATATCGATTATTCTGTTGACTATTATGATAGCAATCAGTGCATTATTCACTGAATAACTAACTTTAATATTGTAAGAAATATTGTTCTTTTCTAGTTTGAAATAAATATAAATATTTAAACAAACAAAATTCAAACATTATATACCTAAAAAATTTACAGTGATTTTTAGGTGGGTAATAACACCGAATATAATAATTTAAATAATAATAAATATATAAATAATAATAATAATTTATAATAGGTATAAGGGTTTAGCTGGTTTTTAATAATTTTAGATTTTGGAGGATCTGAAGGCTATATTATATGTTTAAACTAATCAATTATGGGTACTATATTATATTAATATGATAGATAAGAATTAATTGACCACACAAGGCACAACATAACGTGGTGTAGTAGATTTATAGAAAAATAAAAGGAAATTATAATTTAAATAAATATTGGTTCAATTACTAAATATGGATAATATATGTAGTAGATAATTAAATTAATTTGTTACCTAATTTATTTAATTCATTTTGGAATTTAAAAATTAATTTATTTTAGGGTCAGCCTGTTAGGAAACTACCAAATTACTAAAGAACCAAAATCTTGATTTTATTTATTTTACTTTTATAAGGAATTAAATTAAATCTAAGAGACATAGGACATTATATTAAGTATTCGCATAGATAATTTATATGCTTGATACAATTTTGCAATAGTTACTTTTGATTTTTAAATCTACGAATACAAATACCTACCTACATAAAATAAAACTTTATTAAAAATATTCCAAATTGTAATCACTAAATTATATCTGATTAAACTTTGTTCAGAAATATTTTTTTCAATTTCATTGTATTCAAACTTTAATATTAACCTTATTATACTATCCTATACCTTCAGCAATATTATTGTTATATCATTATCCTAAATTTTTATATATTGTATTATTTTAAATTATCGACATTGTCGATAAACTTAAAATAAATCTATTATTTAATATTGTTTATTATAAATTTAAAATATAAGGGAATGGATACTGGTATGCAAAGGATACAGCCATACAGGTGTAAGAAGGATAGTCTAAATAATATTATAATATTTAAAATTTAATATAGAGTAATTTTAAAAACTGGAAAACTCTATATAAAATTCGTGAAAATATCTATAGTCTTAAATAATATATAATTATTATAATCATATTATTAGTCTAAAGAACTATAATAAATTATTATTAAAATAGTTTGTATTAATAAAATAAAATAAATAAATTATAAAAATCCAGAAAAACATACTCGTATCTATTATTCAGATTATTAAAATATTTATGATATAATAAATTTAACTAGGAAATGTTATTAATTTTACCTCTGTATTAATCACAGGGAGTGATATAGCTCTTTTCAGTAAATCCATTGCTGATTGAAAATTAATTTCTGCATTCAATACATACATGTATATTAAACCTTCTATTTTATTTATTTCAAAACGATTTGTATAGTCTATAATTTTTTGAATATCTCTATAATGCATAGCAATATCAGTCAATTTTCTTTTGCCTCTTCTATGTTGAGGTAAGTAGCTTTTCATTATTCCATCAACGGTAAGGAATTTGTTTCCTTCTACCTAATAAAAAATTAAATATCTATAACTGTTAATTAGTATATAAATTATATATTTACATTTACAAATCAAAACTTATAATTATTAATTATTACTGTATTACTAAAAATATATGAACTTTATGAATAACCATATAATGTAACAATAGTTAACATACTATTAATATAACCATTAAATTTGTATACCTAATTGTTTTAATTTTATTAGTAAATAAATTTATTCAGAATTCGCGAAGAAAACATTCATTGACGATAAGATAATAATGATGAACCCAACCGGTGAAACGACGGTGTTGTTGAATATTACATTTTATTTCCAAGGCACACTTTGACATTATATAGATGTGATTTCTTTATGTCCGGTGGATCACGTTTAGTGTCTAAATGTCCTTTGTATGTGCCTCTGCTTCACTTATATGCGAGACACACGCCGTTGCTCAGCTATACGTCTAGACTAACAATTTACTTGTGTACTTTTAAATACAACTAATGAGTATTCTCATCCACTGTTTCGGTTTAAATAACTGATAACTGATAACAAATTATGGTTAATATAAAATTATTGTAAATAAATTGTAAAAGTATGTAGGTAGGTAGGTACTAAAAGTATTGTTTAAATATTTTACGTTTTATTCTTGAAATTAAACACTGATATATTGATTAAACATCTTGTATAATTAAATTTTACGTACATTCGTTAAATTCTCTATTATTTCTATGTTCGATGATGAGTAAACAGAAAGCAAAATGACGGATGAGAATACTCATATGAATATTAATGGTATTTTAGTACAACAGGTACAACATATCGCTTTTATGCTACACGCCGTTGTTAATGAGTTTAGTCTTTTGATTATTTCTACGAATCAGTGTGAGACGTGGCTTGACTGTTAGATAGTAATATTATTACACATGTTCGCATAAATGTCAATCGTCCAGTGTTTAGTTTAAACGGCCGTTTTCCTTATATGTCATTAAGTGATTGCCTTTGCTGGATGAACCCGCCGTCTAGCGGGAACATCGGAACATGGTCGTAAAAAACTATTTTATCATCATTTTTATGCATTTCTTTCGTTTTTTTTTTTTAATTAAAGTATCTATTAAGGTATATTTCTAGTTTACAGGATACCTTTTTTGGGGATTTTTTTTTTTTTTTGATCTAATGTACTTTTATCTGAATAAAATAATAGTGTAATCAGAATTTTGCGCAATCAATTATTTTCGAAGTTATAGCAATTTGAAATTTAGTAATTTTATAAGATTAAGTTAAATAATCCATTTTATTATCGTTTGTTCAACAACTCTTATTGATTGTTTACACTTTCTTTAAAAATTTAAATTTTTAGCTCTTTTTTCCTACTTTATTAAATAAATTTTGATTATTTATACCCATACAATACTCATATAATGGGTACCAATTATGGAGTAAATATCCAAAGGTCTCGCGAAGCGAGGTTTTAGATCAGACGAAACTTCTTCCTATTGCACCAGTATCAGGTTTATGAGGTAGGTATTAGGTACTTAGGTGGTATACCGTAGTCCCTTGGGGCGTAACCCCAACCTCACGAAAAGCTTAAGAAAGTGAGCGAAGCCGGCAGGTGTAGCAAGCATCCCTTCCACTTGAAAAGAACTTTATGATTTTTTTTTTGTATCTTATGTATATCAATTCAATTATTAAAATGGATTTATTATATAGGAAATATGCAGAAAAAAAAACTTAGATATTTGAAAAATGTGTAAAATGTTTAGTCAGTTATACTATAGGTTCGAACTCTAAGACTTGAATATAAATGTAATGCACTAAACTACTAGGTAATGTGAGACTTGTCGAACGATATAATAAAATGGATTATTTAACTAATTCTTATAAATTTATGAAATTTCAAATTATTAACTTCGAAAATAATCGATTGCGCCAAATTCCGATTGCACGACTATTTTTTTTCAAATAAAACTAATAAGATAATAAAAAAAGTGCCCCATAAACTAGAAAAGTTCCGTCAACTCGTCATAGTTTATACTCAATTCAACATAAGAAACGTAGTCGGCGCTTGACTTATGGCGCATAGGTTTGGCCGTAGCGTAATCACCGAACTCAAATACTGCATACGACGGGAACCTCGCATAGTATATTGTTAATGAGACAGGTTAACAGATAATTTCAAATGCGTTATGTACATTTTGTTAATAATTAAGTTAAGTGCGGTGTTGGTGTACTTTGCCAATCGTTGCTTGTCGGTAACAGTTGCGAAGAGGTAATTAACTCGGAAGGCGAAAGGAATGGGTGGTATCTGACTGCCAAGGTTGTATATTGGTCGCCGCCGAATACGTTTCTTAATATGTTGAACGGAGTATAGAAATTCCAATATTCCATACATATTTTGTTATTTCAAAATTGAATTTTCCTGCTCCAATAATAAATACTACTATTGTTTTATTTAAATTAGTAATTGTGGTGGACGGTGGTATTTGTGATAATGGTACTATCTAAAGTTTATGTTAGAACAGAAAAATCCAATTTTAATAATAACAAAAAATTTATGGAATTTTAAAATTACATCAGGTAAGTAATTTAAAAAAAATGAAATTCATTAGTTGAAATAATATTAATAATATTAATGATCTTGATTTTTAATTGTAATATTATATTAGAGTATTCGTGTAAATGGTGGGAGAAAAATGGGTGGTTTAAAGAAAATCTTTACTTAAAATTTTATATTACATTGACACCGCCATTCACCAGTCTCTAGTTCTCCACAGTCCATCTTTACCATCACCAATACCAATTTGCTATAACATACAATTTCATTTTACATTGTTTAAGGATAACGAACACAATATTTACAGTGTATCTACATATTTTTATTTAAAATAATGTTTTCTACAAAGTATTTCATTCAAAGGAATTAATGAATTATTCCGAAAACATAAAAATTGGAAAATATGTTTGAAAATAATTATAAAATTAATTTGAGATATTTTGATTGAATCGTATTATTGAACAAATGGGTTGAAGTCTGGCTCTTGGGTCTAGACGAAAATTCGAAAAATTTACAATTCCTTGTCAAAATTATATATTATAAGGTCTATTCAATACTCCTATATTAACAATATAAAACACAGTTTGTGTGATTATTATTATACGTACACAAATAATGGGTATGAAATATATACATAGGTACGAAAAATTTCAAAATATCAAAAAACGCCGAATAAAAGTTCTATTCGTATTTCGTATTCCCAATTATAAACATATTCCATAGTAAATTTTTTTATTTTCACAAATTTTCACGCTTTAACATGGTATATGGATGTTGGGTCTGGAAAAAAATGTCAAAATATCAAAAAACGCCAAATAAAACTTCCATTCATATTCCCAATTAGAAACTTATTTTAAAGTCAAATTTTTTATTTTCACAAATTTTCATCCCAAAGCACTGTGTAGTATAGATGTTGGATCTGGAAGAAAATGTAAAAATATCAAAGAACACTAAATAAAACATCTATTAATATTCCCAATCATAAACTTATTCCACAGTCATTTTTTTTATTTTCGCAAATTTTCACCCCTTAACTTGGTGTAGTATGGATGTTGGATCTGGAAAAAATGCATGTAATGGAAATTATTATTACGATTTCAGGGTGGTTTGTGGTTATATACTACCTATACTGTCTAAAAATAATCGTATTTATATTCTGCATTCCCAAATACCTATAATAATTATATAAATATTATAAAATGTATATTCTATTAAAATTAAGTACATGATTGTTATATATATTATCTAGGTGAATTTGTATATTATGATATTTATTATTTATTAAATAATAAATATTATTAATTAATTTTTAAATAAGTACCTACATATAGATAATTTGGAATATTTTAATATAATTTATGATTGCGTTTGTGTTTAAATTTTGGTGGTCTTGAAATGGTCCATATTAATTTTATGTTATACCTATATAGTACGGATATACGGTAAACTTAGATTTAATATTGTAATATACGTCTGTAGTCTGTATTATTATTATTAATTTACTAATAATATTACTAATTTAACATAGGTACCCAATGTTTTATTTAATATAACTATTTTAGACATATTATATAAATACGAGTAATATTATATTTTACCTAAATATTTGGTCACACACATTATTTATTTATTTATTTTTTAACAAAAACGGGACAAACCCAAGCATAAATGACATCAGTATAAAAAAAATTTAAACATTTACAACAAAATAAAATATAGAATAGCTAATATAATATTAATAATATAACTAATAATAATAAGTTTACTAAGTTAACAAAATGAATAAAACTTAGACTATGGCATAGTAAAAGAGGGGTCAGAATTAGCAATTAACATTAAACGAGTTATTGAGGAGTTTAATTGATAATTTTGGTGGAAAATGGAATTAGAAAAGGAAAATGGGATCGTGTGTTACGAGCAGGAATTTTAATATTTATGAGAGATAGTAAGTCAGGAGAGACAATTTTACCAGAAAGAAGACCTAAGAGAAAGAAGAGAATCAGTGCATGCCTTCGGTAAGAGAGTGTAGAGAGATTTAGAGAGAATAATCATGGGGGGATGAAGGATAACTAATTTAAAGGCAGCATAGCGGAGAAACTTACGTTGTACACGCTCAATCATTACAATGGCATTAGCAGTAGATGGGTCCCAAAGGACGCATTCTATACTCAAGTACGGGACGGACAAGAACACAATATAAAGCTGTAAAGGGGTGCGGATATACGAAATTCTCGGGAGAAACGAAAGACAAAACCAAGTATCTTCAGGGCATTGCAACATATTTCCTCAATGTGCTTTATAGTGCACAGAGTGCGAGTAAGGGTAAAGCCCAAGTCATTGTTACAATCACCAGCAAAGTTTAAAGGAATGTCTTAAAAAGAGTAGGGGAAAATTAAAGGAATCCTTAGACGCGAAAAAGTCATTGAAGTACATTTTTGAATTTTAAGAGAATCACCAAGAGATTCACCCCAGGTAACAAAGCGATTTAGGTCAGCTTGGAGAAGAAGACAATCCGATAATGAGTCAATACGATAGTATAGTTTCATGTCATCAGCAAAAATGAGCAATTTCGCGTAACGTTGGTCTGAAGCGGAGGAATTAACGAAGAAGCCAAAAAAAAGAGGAGAAAGAACAGCGCCTTGAAGGACACCAGATGTTGGAGAGAAGACATCAGAAAAAACACCATGAACAGAAACAAACTGAGAACGACCAAGTAGATAGGAATGAAACCATGAAAGGAGATGTTCACTAATACCAAGGTAATCGAGGTGAATTTTTTAGTAGCGAGTGATCAACGCGATCGAAAGCTTTTGAAAAGTTAGTATAAATCACATCGACTTGGCTATGCAGACAGAATGATTAAAAATGTAGGAAGTAAAGACAAGATTGCAAATAAGGGTATAGCGGTTCGGACGAAAGCCATGCTGTTCAGGTAGGAGCATATGATTAAGGGAAGAACGTATAGTATGTAAGACAATGGTCTCAAATAACTTGGAGATGTGAGGAAGAATAGTTATAGGACGGTAATTAGAAATATAAGAAGAATCACCAGACTTAAAAATGGGAGTAATAGACCCAATTTTTAGAATTGCGGGAAAAGTTCCAGTAGCAAGGGATTTTCTGAAGAGGAGTGAGAGGGGCCAGGCAATTGTATCACGTAAATTAAACAAAAAAATCACGCTGTATTCCATCTGGTCCGAAAGATTTGTTGCCACGGAAGGAAATGTGAGATTTATGAACATCAATAACGGACATCTGAACATTAGATGGAAGAAAAAACTATAGAAAAGAAAAAGAGATAGGAGAAGGAGTGAGGAAAACAGGAGAATGGACGGAAGAAAAATAGCTAGAGAAAAGATTAGCAGTTTGTAAGGAGTAAGTGCTAGTGATAACAACCTTAGTGATAGTAACCTTCTTGGAGCATACTCGCAGGAATAAAAGAAGAAAAACAACTTTTACGCACAAACTTCCAGAAAGAGTGTGGATTTTGTGTAAGGTGAGATTCCGAACGGGCGATAAACTCACGATGGAACTTTTTAGAAAAAAATGTATATTGTGCTCGAAGTAGTGAGAAGTGACGATAATCATTTAAGGATTGGGACGACTTATACTTGGCATGAGCTTAGCACTTCAGAAAAACTAGTTTTTTCAGCTTTGAACTAAACCAAGTTGGAAACGTATAAGGACAATCAGAAATTTTAGGTACAAAACGGAGTATTGGGTTGTGTAAAGCATCATAGCAGGCCTAATTGTATGGATTTTTTCCAACTGCATAAATTTTCTTAATATTACAATAATCTGTAAAAATTCTAAAATCTAAATCCTATCTATTGTATATTGTATATTTTGTTTTTTTTTTTTTTGTTTTTAAGTATGATGACACTTTTGCTACCCGAAATAATGCTCCGATTATAACGGATAGTACATGTTTCCGGTAGCAAAGTGGATGTAGTTGGTAATTTATTTATGTCATTTTTCGATTTTCTCAAAATTGAACCTATGCGGTAGAAAAAACGACCAAAAAATGACGATAAAACGCCATTTTTCAAATTTCAACGAATTCGATTTCAATAATTCACGATAACTCAGGCAATTTTAAAGTTAGAGACTTGGAATTTTTTTGGGGGGTTCATATAAGTACTATGTATATGTGATAAAGTTTTGGAACCGTTACGTAAATTTTTCTACAAAATATAAGACTTTGAATATTTCGTAAAATTCTCGTTTTTTTTGTATATATTGTTTGATAAAATTAGCAATATTTGGTATTAAGATCTGAAAATTTATATATTACTTAACATTAGAAAAATCCCTAGTCTCCATTTTTTTTATAGCCGTTTAAAGTTGATATTTTTAGTTTAAACGAAAATATTATGAAAAAAATGACGAAAATTGCAATTTTTTAATTTCATTCACAAAAACATGGCTCTACTGGAGACGCGTGTGGTGTAGTCGGCGAAACATTCCCGAACGCTATCTCGGTGTGGAGCACCGTAGCCAGGCATCGACAGCGGATGGGTGACCGCCGTTTTTTTTTTGTTTTTTTTTTTTGTCTGAATCATCATAACAAAATATTAAAAAAATCTATGGTCTCAATTTTTTTTTATAGCTGTTTAAAATTCATATTTTTATTTTTTTGTTTTTATGAATGATGACACTTGTACTACCCGAAATAATGATCCGATTTTCACGAATAGCATATGTTTCCGGTAGGAAAGTGGATGTTCTTGGAACTTTATTTAGGTCATTTTTCGAATTTCTCAAAATTTATCCTATGCATTAGAAAAGACAATGAAAAAATGACGAAAACCGGCAATATATTAATCAATACCTACATTATCTGACTGAACTTCGCTCAGAATCGTTTTTTCAAATGCAATGGTTTAACATTGCATTTAAATTATAATTAAATACTATGATATGCACACCCATATCCCTGCGGCAGGAGTATCAGATAGTCTTTTTTCAATTAAGATTTATAATTTTAAGAAAAATCAAAACTATTAATTGGCTATCTCAGAATTTTAATAAATTTGAAAACAAAGATTTAAATTTTTGTTTTATATACCTACTCAAAAAAAAATAAAATATGTAAACTGTATATACATAAATTATTTCAAAAATCAGATTTTAAAAATATGTAATAAATCAAATTTATAGGGATGATTGATATAGTAATTGTAATATCTATAACAAATTTTATAATGATATTATAATTTTAATTATGAAATTACTAATAAATGTATTTGAATATTAGGTTAAAGTTTGTTAAAACACAACAGTAGCATTTACTCAGTGTTTTCTTGATGTTGCTACAAAAATAGCACATCATGATTATATTGTACTTGGTGATGAAAAGATATAGTGGAAATAGATGAAACACACCTTTTTAACGCCAAATACAATGTAGGCCATGTCATGGGATGGGATGCAATTTGGCTATTTGATAATACCATTATAATTCCAATTATTAAACACTTATGATATATTATCCTATTTTTGGGCATTTTATTTAAATATTTTGTATCAGGTGCTATAAGTCGTACGACCAAAAATATTTTGGGAAAATAGTACCCGACAGAAGTACAAATACTCTACTTCCAATAATTAAAAAATATATAAACTCAGATGCATTTATTTGTAGTGGCATATGGAGATCAAATAAATATGTAGGTAAAATATAATATTACTCGTATAATAGTTATATTAAATAAAACATTGGGTACCTATGTTAAAAAACTATTATTATTAGTATATTATAATATTTTGTGTGGTGTACCATAGCACAAATTTTGTAGAACCACCAAAACACTAACCACCATTATGGATACCAATAAGAAGGTATAATGACGAATGTACCGATAAGCAATGGGTAGGAGAACCACCAAACAGCCGTGTGCAACCAATACGGTGCTATATACAACACGTAGATCGGTCGTGGAGGGAACTTAAAAAATTGTTACTCGTTGCCACTGCAAAAATATTACGGACTCATATATTTGTGAGAGGATGTACCGCAGCAATATATTAAAAAAGTGCGGCAGTGTACAGCAACAATTTGAAAAGTTTATATACGATATAGGATGGGCACCTGGTATAGGACATAACATTATGAGTCGAGAGTTAGATAACTGCTAGTGTCCAGAATTTTAGGTAAATAATTAATAAATAAAATAATAATTATAATGCATAAATACAATAATAATAGGTATAATGTCAATATTTGTTGAAAATGTAGGTATACCGCTTACACAAGAATCGAGCTAGGGTTAGGTTAAGATGCATTTACGTATGTATGAGTAATACAGACTACAGACGTAAATTGCAATATTAAATCTAAGTTTACCGTATATACGTACTATATAGGTAAAACATACAATCAAAATGGTCCTTTTCAAGACCACCAAAATAGAAACACAAACGCAATTTTAAATTATATTAAAATATTCCAAATTCCCTATATGTATTTATTTTAAAAATTAATTAATCATATTTATTATTTAATAAATAATAAATATTATAATATACATATTTACCTAGATGATAGATATAACAATCATGTATTTTATTTAAATAGAATACCTATTCATTTTATAATATTTATATAATTATTATATGTATATAGGAATCCAGAATATTAGTACGATTATTTCTAGACAATATAAGCAGTATATAACCACCCTGAAATCGTAATAATAATTTCCATTGCATACATTTTTATCCCGATCCAACATCCATACTACACCATATTTAGGGGTGAAAATTTGGCATTTTTTGATATTTTTATATTTTTTTTGTACCTATATATATTTCGTACTCATTATACATATAATATTAATATTATGCTATAAATTAATAATATTACATGTGTAGGTTGGTCAGCAGTGTTTACACAGTATTAACTAATAATGTGATAACTACTATTAAGTGGTATATTACATTTTATAATACTTTATACTTTATTATACTTATATTATACTTTTGAATTTTGATAAGGAAAATTTTTAGAATTTTTGTCTAGACTAGAGCCAGACTTCAACCTAATATTTAATATTATGTTTTAAGATCTGTTAATTTGTTGTCAATTTATAACGATCGTAATATAATTAAGTTATGTATTTATGTGTTTTGTTAATTTATTTAAAATAATACACAGTTATCAAATTTTTAATTTATGAAAACGTTTATTCTTAATAAACAGTTTTAAAATAATTTTCAAAATAAAATTATGAAGTAAGTGATTACATTTTATGGTTTGATTTATAGTAATGTGATTATTTAGTATTGTGATCAATTAAGGATAAATTAAAAACAGTGTAAAATTATTGATAAGGATACATCATCAGATATTTTCATTGTCGGAAATAAAAACTACTTTTGGGAAGCATTTATTGAGTTTAATGTACAGACTATAATGATATATGATATAACATTTTAAAGTATATTTCTCTACTTTCTTGCTTTATATATTTTTTTAACTGACTACATATATATATCTACAATACTTTTGAATTAAGTCCGCGCTTAATTTTATTATTTATTATATTACTCGTATTAAATTTGTATATTAATATTTTTCACTTATTTATCCTATTTTAACATTTTTTTCTTGTTAAAAAACCCCCCTTGATGAATAATTAATTTAAATAATATTACTTGGCTATAATATATGTGCGTCAAATATTCTAAATGTATATCTCTTATATTTGTTTTCTGATGCTGCAGACATGCAATAGCACAATCCAGGTCATGTGCTGATCTATTTTTATATTGTTTATTTTCATCAGAATTTGAAGGATATTCATTACTAAGTATTGTCTTGATTACAGATGACCACTTATAGAGTCCACAAATATTTTTATTATGAAAACGTGGTTTTCTATTATCTTTATTCTCTATTAATATACTTCTAATTTTATTACTTAATAAATCTAAAGCTGAAATTTTTTTTTTATTATTATTTGATTATTATAAATCAATTATATTATGAGAGAAGCGAAAGATATGTTGGTTTTAGAATGATCTGTGTTTTTTTTTTATTCTTAGTGAAGAGAAGAATGTATTGGATTTCTGACCAGAAATAATGCTATGATTTTCATGAATAGAACTCATAAATTCAATGATCATTTAAATAATTTTAATATATTATATTAAAATTATCTTATACCTATACTCTATTATAGTATTATATACTCGTCCCGATTGAGATTTCATCCGGTGGGAACACTTGAATACATTTTTATAATTCAAAAATAGGTGATTCTGTGTAAAGATATATTCAATATAATACGAAAGTAATAAAGATATATCTAGTATTATAATTATGTATGTATTTTATTTATTGATTAATGTAAAATATGTCGGTAACTTTGAATTAAAATTAAGAGTGTAAATTTATAAAATTCATAGAATTCTAAAATCAAATTAAAATTAACATCACGTAACATCATGTAAAGTAACATTCAATATTCTTAGTTAACATAAAATATAAAATAAATAACATCGAAATTGTATTTTTCAAGAATTTTTATAGTATTTTTTGCTACATGGAAATATTATTAAAAAATAATAGCTGATACTCCTGCCGCAGGAATACAGGTGTGAAAATCATAGTGTTTAATTTTAATTTGAAATTGAATAAAAAAAAAAAAAAAAAAAAATGTGTTTTTTATATACCTACAACCTAGGTGTTTTTTCTTCATGATTTTTTCGAATTTCTTGTATATTTGAAGAATTTCTTGTCGTTCGAGGATGGTACGATCACGTGATTGTATTAAAAAATGTATTAACAAAATAGAGTTACAAAATATAGTTAAGAAGAAGTGGATTTCGTGGTAATTTTATTGGTAACACATTTAGGTGAATTAGAACTCATTGTAAGAAAAATGTAGAAAAAGAAAAAATGTAAAATATACGTTAGAACTTAAAAAGCTATCTTCTTATTAATTTTTTTTCCTGTAGTATGCAACCAACAGTACAACGGTTGCGAATCTGTTGTATTAGTAGAGAATAAGTTGTACAAGGTCCAAACGAAAATCGACGATAAATCGTGGTTTTTGATTGAAGGA
>JAIUCT010000012.1:4078587-4089905 GCA_021307375.1 Tetraneura akinire | reverse complement strand
TGAATATAGATTCAAAGATTTTCAATTTAAATATTATTATAATTAGCCTTTACAAAAAATATATATGCTCAATACAAATTTAAACCATTATTAATTTTTTACATTTATCAGTCTCTACGTTCAATATAAATCTTTAATCATAAAAGATAAAACCCCTAAATGAGTGACTCACATAACCAATTCTGACGCACAAAACATTGCACAATACCGTTTTTCGAATGTAATGATTTATCATTGCATTCAAATATGAAATATTAATCAATACAACACTATCCTCCTTACATCTGTATCCCTTCCTTTGTTTTTATACTCGTACTTTCAACAGCTATAAAAAATAAATCGTAAAAATGTTATAATTCACAATTAAATGGAAGTAATTTAATTAAAATATATTATAGGTTCAATAAAATTGTATTATCTTGTTAAATAATAATATTATGTGAGTATATTTCAATAAAATGTTCAGACCTTAAAACCCAAAACTGCTAATTTTATTAAATATTATAATCATAAAAACGATAATTTTATCAAATATTCAAAGATCTATATTTTGAGGAAAAATTAACGTTCCATAATTTTATCACATATATACAGTAAGTATAATAATAGATATAATATAAAATAGAATTGCCAATATTTCTTGCTGAGGATTTGAAAGTAACTATTTATTATATTCATTAGATAAAAAAATCTATACAATATTTTAGAAATACATTTATTTCAATTTGTTTTATCATATTGGAAATATCCAAATCATAATCAAATGCTGTTCAATTTTTTATTATTTACGTAAATATTAGGAATAAGAAATGTAATTATAAATACATTTTAATAATATTTTAATTATCTATCGTGATATATATTATAGATATGTATATGTTACCAGCAATTTGTATAATTGCGGCAACATAATATATAAGGTCGATTGATTTTAGGCAAAATAATAATAAAAAATTTTTTTAGTATAGTTACTAAGCAATTTTTTCATTTTAATTTAAAAAAAAAAAAATGTATTAGAGTGGAAGGAATAGCCCAGTGCACCTACCGGTTCCGCTCACTTTCTCAAACACCGCATCGCGGCACTTTTCAGTAAAATTTTCATACCTAAATGCACAAAATTGCCAATTTTACCAAACATAATATACTCGTACACAAAAACTAGAATTTAACGAAATATTTAAATATCCTTCTTTTGTAGAAAAATTAACGTAACATTTCGAATATTTTATCACATATATATATATATATATATGTATATGTATATATATTACCTATATCAACACTCAATATTTTTCCATATCTCTAACTCTAAAATTGCCTGAGTAATCGTAAAATATTGAAATTGGATTCGTCGAAATTTTAATTTTCATGAAAAATGCCGTTTTTTCCTCATTTTTTCGTCGTTATTTCTATCGCAGACATCCAATTTCCAATCGAAAACATTATTATATGCTATTCATGAAAATTAAAGCATTATTTCTGGTAGTAAAAGTGCCTACAGACATAAAAAAAAAAAAGACACATCATTGTAAAACCAATACTTTCTTCGCTTCGCTCAGTATCTAAAAGTTAATTATAATACTGGGGAAATGCTCATTCCTAGCTGTCAATGGAACCCCAGCCCGAGTACTGCTCTACTTTTTCCTCCCATAAAATGGTGGTCATTGGCCACGTTCTCCTGACATGGCCGCTTCGGTGGGGGCAGAGACAAATGGTAATTATGTTAAAAAAGGAAAAATGTATTGTTTTTCTTATATATATCTTATATATGCTCAATTCTCATTATTAATTACACTATGTAAAGGGGAATTTCATTTTAACTCCACGTAGCTTAACAAGACCTAGCTAATATCGACTTAGGCGAACAGGTACATATATTATCTGATGAACTTCGCTCAAAATCGTTTTCACGAATGTAATGATTTATCATTTCATTAAAATTGCAATCAAAATTCAACACTATCTTCTTTACACCTGTAACCCTGCCACAATAGTATCCCTTCCATTTATTTTTTTTTTTTTTTTAGAAATATATAACAATTGTATCATTAATATTTTTATATATTAATGTAATATTTATTAATGTAATATTTTTTGAAAACAAGTCCTGTTATTTACTTCAGTATGCAAAATAGGGTTTTGGACTGCCATTAGTAAATGTTCGAAAACTTCAATTTCATTATTGGGGCTAATAAGATTATTTCTCAATGAACACACAATATGATAATATGTAGAATAATATATAAAATCTTTGTCGTCTTCATCAAATACCAATGCTTCATTGGATATTACTTCTATTATATTTTGTCTATCATTTATAAAAGCCTATAAGTAATAAGATAAAAAAATGTATTATTATTTATCATAATTAATATTAATAACAAACATATGTTAAAATAATAATTTAAATATTTTACTTAAATATAAATGTAGAATAAATTAGATAAGTGGACAATGAAAACAAAATCGTTTTTCGCCGCTATCTCGAAGACGGCATTTTCCGCGCTACATTAGGTTACCTCGCAGTCAAACCTAGCAATTTAAATATATTATAATAGTACGTAATCGATAAAAACGAAATTTAAATAAAAAAAACAAATACAGATTACCTGAATATTGTAACTTAATAATGATTAAACCTTCCCTCGAAAAGAAAAAGAAATACCTAACAATATTAATTTGAAATAGATTTCGTATATTCCAATAAAGAAGTGAAAAATATATTCTAAATTCTAAATCTATTAAAAAACTATAATAATAGACATGTTATAACTTGATAAATTATTGACTTATTGTGCATTGAACGGTATAACATGTTGTTTCATAAAAAACATAACATTTAAAAAAAAAGACGATCTGATACTCCTGCCGCAGTGATATATGTGAGCATATTTAATTATAATTATAATTTAAACGCAATGTTAAACCATTGCATTCGAAAAAAAGATTCTGAGCGAAGTTCAGTCAGATAATGTAGGAATTGATTAATATATTGCCGTTTTTTCGTCATTTTTTCATCGTTTTTTCTAACGCATATGATCAATTTTCGAAAATTCGAAAAATGACCTAAATAAAGTACCAAGATCATCCACTTTCCTACCGGAAACATTTGCTATTCGTGAAAATCGGACCATTATTTCGGGTAGTACAAGTGTCTTCAGTCATAAAAACAAAGAAATAAAAATATCAATTTAAAACCGCTATAAAAAAAAAATGTTACCATGGATTTTTTTAATATTTTAATATGATGATTCAGACATAGAATGAAAAAAACGAAAAAAAAAAACGGCGGTCATCCATCCGCTGTCGATGCCTGGCGACGGTGCTCAACACCGAGGCAGCGTTCGAGAATATTTAGCCGACTACACCACACGCGTCTCCCATAGAGCTACGTTTTTGTGAATGCCATTTTTTCTTCATTTTTTTCATAATATTTTCGTTTAAACTAAAAATATCAATTTTAAACAACTATAAAAAAAAATTGAGACAAGGGATTTTTCTAATATTTTGACTTAATGTTAATTAATATATAAATATACTTCAGTAAAATTTTCAGACCCTAATACCAAAAATTGCTAATTTTATCAAACATTATATACGTAAACACGTGAAATTTACGAAATATTGGAAGTCCTATATTTAGTAAAAAAATTTAAAAAACGGTTCCAATATTTTACCACATAAATATAATAACTATGTGAACACCAAAAAAAATTTTCAAGTCTCTAACTTAAAAATTGCCCGAGTTATCGTGAAATATTGAAATTGAATTCGTCAAAATTTCATTTTTCGTAAAAAATGCCGTTTTTTCGTCATTTTTTCGATGTTTATTTTACCGCTTTTAGTCAATATTGAGAAATTCGAAAAATGACCCAAATAAAGTACCATCTACATCCACTTTTACATCTGAAACTCGCTATTGGTGAAAATCGAAGCGTTATTTCGGGTAGTAAAACGTAAAAGTGTTTTCAGAATATTTATTTATACGTATGGATTCTATGATTTTCGTTTTCCTAAAAATATCAACTTAATACGGCTATAAAAAAAATTATGACTTAGGATTTTTATAATATTTTTGTATGATGTTAAGTAATATGTAAGTATACTTCAGTAAAATTTTCAGACCAAAATACGAATACCCAAAATTGCCAATTTTATCAAACATTATATACGTAAAAACGAGAATTTTACGAAATATTAAAAGTCTAATATTTTGTAAAAAAATTTAAAAAACGGTTCCAAAATTTTACCACATATATATAATAGCTATGTAAATACCCAAAAAAATTTTCAAGTCTCTATATTAAAAATTTCCTGAGTTATCGTGAAATATAGAAATCGAATTCGTCAAAATTTCATTTTTTTCGAAAAATGCCGTTTTTTCGTCATTTTTTCGCCGTTTTCTACCGCATAGTGTCAATTTTGAAAAATTCAAAAAATGACCTAAGTAAAGTACCAAGTCCATCCACTTTGCTACCGGAAACATACCCTATTCGTGAAAATCGGAGCATTATTTCGGGTAGTATTTTTGTACACAGACATAAAAAAAAAAAAAAAAAATCACACATAATTGTAAAACCAATACTTTCTTCGCTTCGCTCAGAATCTAAAATAATAATAATATATAGGTACATATCAATATAAAATTAGTAAATATTATTTAAAAGAGCGACAAATAATATATTATTAAAACGTGATTATAATAATTTTTTACATATTTAAATAAAAATAACCCTTACATACCAAATATAATCAAATAATATGTAAAATTACAATGAGAATACTTAAGAAAAATGGCAAGTCTAATGGTTTTAAATTACTATATATATTTTTATGATATTTACATTTCTTAAAAAAACAATTTCTACAACTTAAGGAAATCTTCCGATATTTTATGTCACTAGACTGACTGCACTTTACAAAACTATAATATTATGTAATTTATTCATTATGATTAAAATAAATACCTCATCTAAAATATATTCACGATAAATTAATAAATATGCTATAGGATATTTTGTTATTCCGTCGGTAACCATAATATTGTTCAACATTTCTTTATCTTCATTTAATTTTTGTGATTCCTCTTCAAAATTTATATCATAAGTATAATAAAAATGATTATCGTATTGTAGTATCAAATACATTTTGAATGTACGATAAATCACTGACCAAGTGGCAACTTCTATATTGAATTGATATTCATCGTAATTTTGTTGTAATATCCCAATAAAAGATAGACCTCAAATACAATAAATTTATAATTAGATTTTATATAACACTAAATAGTAATGTTAAGTATTGATAATAACTACTTTGACTTTAAGATTTAAGGTTTTAAAATTATTGCATATTGTTCAAAATATTGGGATATATTATTATAACCAAACATTTTATTGTTTTATTATTTAGTGTTTTAAGTTGCTTGTAGAATAATAATTTATGTATTATTTAAATATATACCCAGTTTCTACATAATTCTTTATTTTTATTATATAATACGTCTTTTGAAAACTATATTTTCTTATTTTTCACTACATTAGTTTTTTAGCACCGATAATGAAAAATATTTTTTGTAATACGTATTTGTTAAAATTTTTTATATTTATTTCTTTATTCTATTCTATTATATTATTTATTAATAATAATTTTGTAGAAACTGGACATTTTTTTCTCATATGAACATTATGTTATTATCCTTTTCATGATTGTATAAATAGGTATATATAAATCAAAAAGCATAGTTCATTTAAATTAACTTCACATTGCATTCGTAGCACTATTATTACCATCGTCCAGTACATTAGCTGCAATAGTATAATTATGGTAGAAAAAATATATGCTTGCTGCATTATAACATGATTTTATAAAAATTATCATTTCTTCCGCAGTAAAAGGATATTGACGCTAAAATTAATTAAATTTTTCTATTAATATTAAAGATATAGAATATAGTGTATATGTTACGGACAAAGTAGGTAATGGGGCATTGTACACAATTAATTTCCCATTTTGGCCGTAACATATATGTCGATTACAGATTATAAAAATAAAAATATAAAAATGAAGAGGTGTTGTGTGTATATTGAAGTGTAGATAAAGGTGTGAAAGAGGTAGTGTTGTGTTTTGATTAAAACGATTATGAGCTAAATTCAGTCAGATATAAATTACCAATGTAAATACTCAATATATTTTGAAGTTTCTACATTCAATTTTCCTGGGATATTGTAAAATATTTAATAGATTTTGTCAAAATATTACAATTTTTTTGAATATTTCCGAATTATCGAAATTTCTAGATAGTATAACCTGCTGCTTTATTTAAATATTGAAAAATTATAAAAATTAAAATACAGGGTGTAACAGGTCTATCTGACAGTTGCAATAACTTTTTTTCTATTCATTTTTTTTAACTTTTTTTTTCAAACACATACTGAGCCCTTGCGCTACAATACCGTCGATTTCAAATATTTTTTTGTACTTGGGAAACTCAAATTTGGAAATTTAAAATTTAATTTTATTCTTTAAGAAAAATTTCAAAATAGCCATTTCGTAAACCTGTTTTTTAGAAAAATATTAGAGTTTAAAATTCTAATAAAGGTTGACCCATTTATTTTCTACGATTTTTTAAAGTTTGTGAAAAAGTTAAGAATTTTATTGTATACCACATAAAATTATAACAAATATTATTGTATAACACTATTAATTAAATGGCTGATCGAAATTTAATTTTTATTCCAAGATTTTTGTTAACGCTTACATCATTAAATTGATATTTATTATTATGAGTCCCAGTTATATTATTATTATTATGCTTCCATGGAAAAGTTAATCAAATCACCGACTATTTGATAAACCCGTACAATATTAATTGT
Source organism: Tetraneura akinire (assembly GCA_021307375.1). Taxonomy (NCBI): domain Eukaryota; kingdom Metazoa; phylum Arthropoda; class Insecta; order Hemiptera; family Aphididae; genus Tetraneura; species Tetraneura akinire. Next base: position 4,083,030 of record JAIUCT010000012.1, on the reverse strand, counting down.
ACCTATAATTTTAGTAATTTAATTCACATTTTCAAAAAGTTTAAAAAATCATAAGAAATAAATGACCAAACTTTAAGAAGATATTTTAATACCATAATTTTTTCTAAAAATCCGGTCTACAAAATGGCTATTTTGATTTTTTTTTTAAATGGTAAAATTAAATTTTAAATTTTCAAATTTGAGTTTCCCAAGTACAAAAAAATAATTGAAATCGACAGTATTGTAGCGCGAGGGCTCAGTATTTATTTGAAAAAAAAAAAAGTTAAAAAAATGAATAGAAAAAAAGTTATTGCAATTGTCAGATAGACCTGTTACACCCTGTATATAGTACCAACTACTTCCTAATGACATCATATGCTATTCGTGAAGACTAGATCATTATTTCTGGTCGAAATAGTGTATAAATACACTTAAAGAAAGAAAAAAAAAAAGAAGATATTATATTGCTGCGGAATGATACAGCCCGTAAAGAGAATATTGTTGAATTTTATTTAACTTTTGAATGCAATGATAATTCATCGCATTGGAAAAAAGCTTCAGAGCGAAGTTCATCGGATAATATTATGTAACTATAGAATAAAATTTTTACATTTCTATTAAAAATATAAAATGCACACCTAGGTATTCATTTATATTTACAACTTCAATAATTGATTCACATATATTAAGTACACATATTAACAACCAATAAAATTTTCAAGTCTCCGTGTACAATATAAATGCTCATAAAATCCCTAAACGATTTCCTCAAATTCCCATATCTGACAGAACTACGCTCGAATTCATTTTTCGAATGGGATGATTTGTCATTGCGTTCAAATTTAAATCAAAATTTCCCATTTTACATCTGCACCCTTCAACATTAGTATCACTGTATCAGCACGCATATTTATACTTTCATCAGCTATGAAAAAAATGTGATTATAATATTTATCACGATAATTTGGAACTATGTAGAGCAATATGTGTTTGATCTTCAATAAAAGTTATTCAACATTTTTTTAAATTTTAGTTAACATTATTGTGAAAATGATAAATAATATGAAAAATCCATATAAATACTATAAATATCGATTTTATTACAATTTCAAGTTTAAATACATATAAAAAAATATTGAGTCTTTTATTAAATATTGAGTGAAATTTTTCTTTTTTATTGGAAATATATACTTTGAACAATATATAAGTAGACTTCAATAATTTTTTCAAATTCTTTCAAATTGTTTTTTTTTTTTTAATCATTATTTTAAAAACATGAGAAATAATAAGAAAAATACTCATATGGATTCTTGGATTTACAATTACACTAAAAATATCAATTATATTTAGCTATATAAAAAAAAAAAAATTTGTACAAAATTCGATAATACAATTAGTTGCATTTAAACAGCCAAAATGGGTGTAAAAATATACAGTGAAAAAAATTAAAAAGTAGCATGACATATATTTATCAATGAAATATGAATACCTATTAAAAAATTTAATTTAATTTATCAACCATCATGATCTACCCCAAATAGCATAATAATTATATTTTACACGAATAAAATAAGATCTGCATCGAAAAAAAGATGCACCACCCCCAATTTGGAACTGCATCGAGAAAATAACGCCTGAAATTTGGTTGCACCCAATATATTAACCTCCCTATGATTATTAACTGCTATTCTCATTTTATATTTAATTTAATAATAATTATGTATATTTTTAATACTTTACAATCAATATTTCAATAATTTTTCAATAATATCCATCCCATTCATACTAATTATACCATCCATGGTATCCCTATTACGTCTTCTAATTCTGTCCTTGATCTTGGCTTTTATTTCACTTCCAACTTATCTCCTAAATTTGACATCCAAGAGATGTGCTGTAGAGCGTTTAAAATTCTTGGCCTTATACGTCGCATTTCTTCAGATTTTAAGCTGGACCACTCACTAAAATTACTTTTCTAAAAAAAAATTACTAATAGTAATTTAGTAGTTTAGTAAAAATTACTATTCTTGAATATGGTTCTGTACTATGGTCCCCTCACTCATGCACTGACTCCATTGCAATTGAAAGAGTTCAACGTAAATTTCTTTACTTCATCTCCTACACTTTGAAGATTCCATGTCCTCCCCATGATTATTCCACCGTTCTCAAATTTTTATCAATTTCAACACTTGCTGATCGAAAACATAAAGCTGACTTATCATTCTTATCTGAATTATTAAATAACTCAATTGATTGTCCTATACTCCTTTCACAAATTAATTTTAAAGTTCCCTCTCGCCATAACAGATATACACCTCACTTTCACCTTCCTTTCTCTACTTCTACCTATTTACAATTCTCTCCTATTTATCGTCTTTTGCGTCTTGCTATTGATGACCCCTCCTTCAATTGCCCCTAAATTATTATTTTTATTGTTCTTTATTTTTATTATTTTTATTATTATTTTTTTTTCTAATTTGTTTTGTATTTTGTTTTTTTTTTTTTATTGTTATTTCTCAATTGTTATTACTGATGTCTTTTAATTTCTCCTTTATATATTATATATATACATATTTTTTTTTCTTTAGTCATATGAATGTTCATTTATTTCATTATAATGTTTTATACATTTCTTGGGCCTTGGCCTGTATTGTAATAAAATAAAATGAAGTAAAATATTTTTGAATTTTCATGTATTTTGGATTTGGGCCATATAAAATAAAATAAAATAATAATTATAGTTAAATATAGTTCAGAGTTCTCATAGAGCATTAAACATTTAATAATGACTGCAACCGAAATTATTTCATTAAACAGTATTACAAATATACATAGATATACTAATTATTATAAAATTACATAGAAAATAATAATAGCAGTTATATTCATAGGGAGGCATAGCAATATATTCATACTTCATACTTCTATTAAATTGAAAATAATAATAATAGCAATAATATAATTATTATTTAATCAATTTTATAATAATGTGTATACTCGTATAATTATTTTAACAATTAGGTAAACAAATTCAAAATTGAATATAATATAATTTTATAAAAAGAAAAAAAGGAAAAATCCTTACTTTATACAAATTTACCAATTTACTGTGAAATTTAATTCTATATAAGTCTGTTCCTACTGAATGATAAATTTTCCAATAATATGATATGACTGAAATAAATAACCAAATTTGAATTTTAATAAGTATAAAATATTATGATATTATGCTTTGTGAAATTCATAGGTGTAACGAAAAATTTATAAATTATAATTATCATAATAAAAAATTGTATTTAAAATTTTTATCAATTTTTGTATGTTGGTTCAGACGACTGATAGAAATAAAATAAGGATTGTAGAAAATTAAAATTATATTGACATCCTGCTATATATTAAAATTCATTTTAAATACCACACTAACATATTTTTCAAGAAAATAAAAAATTTAATTTCATATATTATATTACGTAAATTAAGTTAAAAATAAAGTAATTTATATACTAAGAATATAATTATAAAACATAAATTAAATAAAAAAACTTAAAATCTAGAAGTTGTAATTAAATAAATAAAATTAAAAATGTATATTTTACCAAATGTTGTTAAATTAGAAATTTATCATATAATTTGAAATTTAATTATTAATTCTACTTACGATTGGGATTAGTGTAAAGAGTACTCACTATAATTATAATGTATTATAAGAAAAAATATGTTATACTTATGCTCCAAGACATATAAATATATAGAGTATAGAATTAATATCATATAAGGATTATAGGGTATAAAATTGTAATCGACGATGATAAATTGATAAAACATTTATTTTTTGTCTCAGAATATAATATTGAACTTATTATCAATGTTTAGAGATGTGAATTTACATAAAAACCGGTAAACATTTTTATATTACATTTAATAATGAAGGACAAAAAAGATGAGCTGATACTCCTGCCGCACAGGATACAGGTGTGCGAATCATAGCGCTTAATTTTACTTAGAATTTGAATGCAATGATAAACCATTGCATTCGAAAAAAATGATTCTGAACGAAGTTCAGTCAGATTATAATTTTCGTTTGAACTAAAAATATCAACTGTTTTACAGCTATAAAAAGAAATTGAAATTAGGGATTTTTCTAATATTTTAGTATGATGTTAAGTGGTATGTAAGTATACTTCAGTAAAATTTTCAGACCCTAATACCAAAAATTCCTAATTTACTCAAACATTATATACGTAAAAACGAGAAATTTACGAAATATTCGAATTCCAATATTTAGTAAAAAAATTTAAAAAACGGTTCCAAAATTTTACCACATATATACAATAGATATGTGAACACCAAAAATAATTTTCAAGTCTCTAACTTAAAAATTGCCCGAGTTATCGTGAAATATAGAAATTGAATTCGCCAAAATTTCATTTTTCGTAAATAATGCCGTTTTTTCGTCATTTTTTC
>JAIUCT010000012.1:4066868-4078577 GCA_021307375.1 Tetraneura akinire | reverse complement strand
AGATCTGAAACTCGCAATTCGTGAAAATCGAGGCGTTATTTCGGGTATTAAAAGTGTTTTCAGAATATTTATTTATACGTATGGATTATAAGATTTTCGTTTTACTAAATATATCAATTTAAAACAGCTATAAAAAAAAAATTGTGACTTGGGATTTTTATAATATTTTAGTATGATGTTAAGTAATATGTAAGTATACTTCAGTAAAATTTTCAGACTTAAATACATAAAATTGCCAATTATATCAAACATTATATACGTAAAAACGAGAATTTTACGAAATATTCAAAGTCCTATATTTTGGAGAAAAATTAATTTAACAGTTCCAAAATTATACCACATATATATAGTAGCTATGTGAACATCCAAAAAATTGCCTGAGTTATCGTGAAATATAGAATTCGTCGAAATTTCATTTATCGCGAAAAATGCCGTTATTTCTTCATTTTTTCGTCTTTCTTTTGTGTCGCATGGGGTCAACTTTGAGATATTATTAAGGAAAAAATCAAGATCAAAAAACTCTATAAAGAAGAATTTGACAAAGCCGTGAAAAAATCTGAAATGTCAAGGGATTTCACGCTAGATGAGATTAACGTATCTTTAAAAAACACCAAGAACAAAAAATGAGCTGATACTCCTGCCGCTCAGGATACAGGTGTGCGAATCATTGCGTTTATTAAAGTATCAACAATTTTCATTATCGTATTGGAATAATTTGCTATTTGAGATAATCGGGGTATTATTTCTGATCGAAAAAATAATATTCTATACTACAATTATACGAGTACGTAAACGATAAACCAAAAAGTAATTACTATTATCTAATAACGTGGTAACTATGACACATAATGCTTCTTAATGACGATTGAAAATTTGTTACTGAAGTACTGACAACGTTTAAAAACGTACAACGTTTACACTCGTTATTTGTGATTAAGGTGAACAAACCGTGATTAACTATGTTAGTGAAATCGGCTAGACCATTCTTTTGGCTCCATCACTTTGTGACAGTATACTGTCTATGTACTGTCGAGAGTACAGACGAACACTGGAGGAGAGTTAGTCTTGCTAGGTCATATTTATGCATTAACGAGTACGATCTTCAAAAGGATTTTGCCGACGAATTGATGAATTATATGGTTAGAGAATAGTTTATATTCGAATTGTAAAAAAGTGATATAAGATGGACTTGGAGACACGTATCGGTGAGATCACAGGCCTATTAAATAATACTTGACTCGCCGATCGTGTTGTACTAATCTTTTACTAAATTTATGAAATGCTTTATTGAAATATTCTGAACTATACATGGTCGCCATATTGTAAAAGTCGGCCCGTTCTATATTAAAGGGATAATTTTACTGCCTACTCAAACCGTGACGGTGTTTCGATGTATGTTGATCCGTCTATTATATACAATAAAATTGGTCGAAAAGTTGACCGTTATGTTGACAATAGTCAGAGCCGGATTATGGTTTTTAGGGCCGTAAGCATATTCATATATAAATGGCCTACACATAATTTTCATACACTTAAAAAAATCAATATTGTATATTCAATTATTTATTAGACATCACAAATACAATTAAAATAAATATAATTTACATTTGAATCTACATTTAAAAATTTGAATTCGTATATTAATTTTCTTTATCATTACATTATTTTATTATTAATTACTATATATATTTATATATTAAATTATTATAATTTTGTTTATTTAATGTTATTGGCATCTTTCTTGCTTTTTGAAATGAAAAATATTTAATAATTGTCTCGTAGTTTATATAGTTTTCAAAATTTCACTTTCTATAGACAAAGTGGCCAAATCGTTTAGATTCGTTTAGATTACTTCTTGTGTTAAATTAGATCTTAATGCATTTTTTAGTAATTTCATTCTTGAAAACCATCTTTCTCGCTTTCTCCACTACAATTGGTGCACATGAGTGTAAGATATAACCATAAAGTTTTTCTACATTTTGAAAGCATTTCGAAACGTTTAAGTTTAAAATGATTTTATATAAATTTATAAATAGAGATAGAGTTATTAAGGTGGCTGCAGACGTTGGAAAAAAATGTGTAAAACAACTAATACGCCTGACAAAATTACAAGACTTGTGTTGCACGGATTTGAATTTTGAAAAAAGATTTGAATTTGTCATTATGTCTTCTATGTTTTGGCCGTGATCGATTTATAATATTTGTAATTATTGAGTGTGCAATAAAGAATGAAAATTTATAAATTTACGTTTTACTTAGTTTAAGTTTTTTCAAATAGAATTTTTAAAATCGAAAATCTATCACGGCCAAAACATAGAAGACATAATGACAAATTCAAATCCAATTTCAAAATTCAAACCCGTGCAACAGAAGTCTCGTATTTTTGTCAGGCAATTTGGTATTTTAGCTGTTTTATGCGAGTTGTTAATTTCAATAAAATTATTATGTTGACATGTGCTTGTGCGTGCGTAAATGTATCACCATATCTATCTAAATTTAATTTTATTATTCTGTTCGGCGTTCGCCGGCTGGGCGACATTTCCAGGAAATATTCGATAAGAAAATATACAATTTAATATTATAATAGGTACAATAATATTAACCATTATAATTTATATCAATAATGTAGTAGGTCTATAAAATTAATAATAAACGTTGTTCATTATCATTTAACGAACTTCTTTCCGTGAGTGCAGTTCTGAGTTTTTAACATTTACAAATATATATTATAAATTTATAATGGATAATAAAAATAAGATGAGCTGATACTACTGCCGCACAGGATACAGGTGTGCGAATCATAGCGTTTAATTTTAATTAGAATTTGAATGCAATGATAAACCATTGCATTCGAAAAAACGATTCTGAGCGAGGTTCAGTCAGATTATAATTTTCGTTTGAACTAAAAATATCAACTTAAAACAGCTATAAAAAAATATTGAGATTAGGGATTTTTCCAATATTTTAGTATGATGTTAAGTAATATGTAAGTATACTTCAGTAAAATTTTCTGACCCTAATACCAAAAATTGATAATTTTATAAAACATTATATACGTAAAAACGAGAAATTTACGAAATATTCGAAGTCCTATATTTAGTAAAAAAATTTAAAAACGGTTCCAAAATTTTACCACATATATATAATAGCTATGTGAACACCCAAAAAATTTTTAAAGTTTGTAACTTAAAAATTGCTTGAGTTATAGTGAAATATTAAAATCGAATTCATCGAAATTTCAGTTTTCGTGAAAAATGCCGTTATTTCGTCATTTCTTTGTCGTTTTTTCTACCGCTTAGGGTCAATTTTGAGAAATTCGAAAAATGACCTAAATAAAGTACCAACTATATCCACTTTGCTACCGGAAACATATCCTTTTCGTGATAATAGGAGCATTATTTCGGCAGTAAAAATGTCTTCAGAATAAAAAAAAAACAAAAAAAAATCACACATCATTGTAAAACCAATACATTCTTCACTTCGCTCAGAATCTAATATATAATATTTCAAAAATTTTTATCATTTTTATATAAAATATTAGATAATTACATAAGCGGGAGTGGAGGCAGTAGAGGTGGAGTTTTCGGCGATTGCGATAATGACCGTTTCCTTTCAGATTGTGATTGAGAATTATTATTCTTATTCATTATGGGTTTAGTTTTAATTACCTGGTTGTTAATTATCCGTATAGGTAAAACGGTTCGTTTTGGTTTTGTAGTACTCTTACCTGACAGACTGAGTATCTTATCAGAGTTCAAAGGTCACCGTGCGGACGGTGCCTTGGGGAATGTTATATTTGTTGGTATTGTAGTAAACCAGGTGTTTACTGAAGACGTTTTCACGGGGAAATACATATATTTTTACGACTATTACTTCGCCTATTGAGTGTTCTTAGAATTCTCACACCGACGATATATTCTAAGTTGACTCGTCTTTTTCTTATTTTTCCCACGCATTTATAAAAGCGGTAAACATATTTTTCTTATATTTTTATAGCTTTGATATTAAAATATTGAGGGGTGCAGGTAATCCGTTGTCTGGTCAACAACAATGACCCAAAACAACAATATTTTGTTTGTCCCCTCGACTTTACGAATAATACGTAAGTCTAGGCCAGCTGGTTGTCCATAAATTATTAAATCCTATTCTTTCTTTCCCTCATAATCTGGATGTGTATTAGTATATAAACAGGTGGATGGAAGCTTTTTATTTTAGATGTTATTTTGTATTTATTAGAGACGAAACGCCGTCTGACGATTTCGATATTACGAATAAGTCGACTGCCAAGTAACTACGCTACTAGATAAGAATACTTTATAACATTTCAGGCAGAGTCAAAACTGTCTTCAAATTTTAAGTGTAATTTAAATTATTTTATATATTAAATTTTATATTATTATTAATTATAATAAATAAAAATTTTATATTTTAACTTTATAAACTGTTTGTTATATTATTATAAATTAATAACCAGTTGAATCCTTCTTCGAGACGACGCACGGTGGAAATCCTGACTTCGTCAAACAAAGTGTAAGCGGGTTGCACTTAGACAAATTAACATTGCTATTACTTGTATTCTTCGGAAGGAAGGTGGAAATTGACTGAAAACGCTAAATGCTTGCGTTGCCTTAGAAGATGCTGCGTTGATTGATATGACACTCGATTATTTCTGATAAGTTTAGGTACAATAAACTGAACATTACACGAGAGCAAAAATATTGCGTGCGCACCGTAGGCGGGTCGCGCAAAGAACTTTTTAAATTAATTTTATTTGAGCATGAAATCTACTTAGAATCGGTCTGGACATATTTTGAAATTCCATTCTTAATTAAACATATGATATTTTTAATTTTTGAAATTTTATTAATTGTTTTTTTTTATATATATAATTTTATAAACAAATAAATGGAAAAAATTACCTTACCGTTGTCAAGTAAACTTATTGTTTAATTCAAATATGTTTTCTTTTTTTAAAAAAATGGATCATTATTACAATCGTACTGATGGAAGAAACTAGGTAGGTAGTTTTTAAAGCATACAATTTATTCGTTCTTAAAAATAGGAGACCAATTACAGTGCGTGTGTGTATGTCAGTTCCCCTATTCACATTACGCCATATTATAACATTTTATAGTTTCCAACAATATAAAAATTACATTTTTGCACTAATAATCATTTACTTATTACACAACAATAGAGTGTAATAAAAAAGCGACAAATTGTCCAATCATGTCTCCTATGAAATTAAGAGCCTTATTAAAAGCCTAAATATATTTAATAAGTCTTTTATTTCCTAGGTTATTTGATAATGTTTATAAAATATTCTGTTTTGTATACACAGTAACAATAAAAATATTATTTAATAATAATATTATTATTATTTATAATTAAATATAAAACATATATAGAATTACTATACTTACATAATAAAGAAGTTTCATAGTCTCTTTCAAAATTTCCTTAAAATTTTTAGTACTTTAATACTTTAACTTTATTTATAATTTAATTTAGTAATAAGTATAACTATTTCTTCAAGGGGCCTATCTACTCCCAAAATTTTTGTTAAAAACTACCTAAACGCTTGACAATATTAATTGTAGTAGCTGTGATCGAATTTCAATTCTGAAAGAAGATTAGAATTGAGTAATAGGTGTTCTAGAGATTTTATATCATACTTTTGTCTTTTTTTTTTTTTTTAGTATGAACACAATCATTCTATCCGAAATAATAATGCGATTTTCATGATTAGCATATGTTTTCTGTAAGAAAGTAGATATAGTTGGTACTTTATTTAGGTCATTTTTCGAATTTTTCAAAATTGACCCTAAGCGGTTGAAAACAGCGACGAAAACTCACTAAAAATGAAATTTCGACGAATTCGATTTCAATATTTCACGATTAATCGGGCAATTATAAATTTAGAGACTTAAAAATTTTTTTAAAGTATTCACAAAGCGACTATATAAATGTGGTAACATTTTTGAACCGTTTGGTTAATCGTTCCACATAATATAGGACTTTGAATATTTTGAAAAAATTTTGTATATAATGTTTAATGAAATTGGCAATTTTTGGCATTAAGGTCTGAAAATTTTACTGAAGTTATTTTATATATATGTTACATACAAAGTCCGAATTTGTACACTTCGTGATTTGTACAACGATTTTTGTACATTTCGCAAATTGTACAAGATTTGTACAAATCGCGAAGTGTATATTATTTTTGTTGTATATAAAGTAGATACTTCAAAAATCAAAATAATTAATATGTTGTAATAGGTATTCCAAAAACAAATAAGTACAAAAAAAAAAAATTAATTTACATAGTATGTGTATTATAAAAAAATGAAATATCAGACTATTTAACTATTTTAACTATAATTGTATTTAATACATTTGTATTTTACTATTGTTATTATCTTTTTTACCATAACTATATTATTATTTTAACTATTATTTTAACTATTGATTGATGTATAATAGTATATTATACATTAATAATACCTCTGATATTTCATTTAAAATAATATATACCATGTAAACTATTTTTTTTTTTTTTTTTTTTTTTGTACTTCTTTGTTTTTGGAATACCTATTATAATATATTAGTTATTTTGAAAATTTGAAATATCTACTTTATACTACAAAAATAATATACACTTCGCGATTTGTACACAATTCTTGTACAATTTGCGAAATGTACAACGTGAATAGTAGATACTTTATACAACAAATATGTAACTACACTTCAGGAAATGTACAAAAATCATTGTACAAATCGCGAAGTGTACAAATGTGGACTTTGTATGTAACATATATATTATATAAATATATAAATAATAATAATATATTACTTAACATTTACTCAAAATATTAGAAAAATTCCTAGTCTCAATTTTTTTTATAGCCTTTTAGAGTTGATATTTTTAGTTTAATCGAAAATATTATGAAAAAATTAAAGGATACATGTGTGGAAGGGATACAGGTGTGCATTCATAGTATTTAATTTTAATTAGAATTTGAATGCAATGATAAACTATTGCATTCGAAAAAACGATTCTGGGCGATGTTCAGTCAAATAATGTAGGTATTGCCGTTTTTTCGTTTTTCATCGTTTTATTTTACGCATAGGGTCAATTTTGAGATATATGTGTGATCCCTGTTGCAGCTTTTTTTCATATATTTCTCCTTGTGTATCCAACGAAATCTGAATGCTCGTACTATCTTCTTATTTTATATATACTACGCTATGCGGGATTGTACTACACACACACACTATATATTATGTATATATTACGCATATATACTTTATGGTATACTAATATTAATTCATTTACGACTACCACAATGACAACACTAATGTGTGTAATGTGTGTATTTTATGAAAATTGCCTATATTGAACTCCTTAATAAATGGCAGTAGAAACACCCCTTAAACCATAATATTCACAAAATAAAAAAGAAACAATTCGAAAGAAATTAATTGACTACTATAATTTAAATATATATGTATTAAATTTTAAACAAATAGAATAATATAATGGTTTTACAATGATGTGTGTCTTTCTTTAATATGTCAACATTTCTTCGACTCGGAATAATAATCTAATTATCACAAATAGTGTATTTATAAGGTCATTTTTCGAATATCTCAAAAAATAAATAAAAAGTATAAAATTTATACATTTTATTTTTTTGTTACTAGTAGAATTATTTAATATGATATTAGTAAATAAAATACATTAGTATTCTTTATATACTATAATATAAATAATAGTATATAATATATATATATATATTCAAATGCTATACTATAGTAAGTATTAAAATGTATTTAAAATATATTAATATATTTACCATTATAGTTTACTAGAACCAAAAAATATAATATTAAAATATGACACCATGTATTTTTTATATATTGAAATATTTATATTTTTGGAATTATTAATATATAGGTACGTAACGTATATATAGGTATACAGTAAAATTTTAGTAAACATTTTTGATTTTTAATAACGGGTGATCACAGTGGGGAGGTTTAAATCCGACAAACGTCATTTCCTGAAATTTCAACCATATATTCGTGTGTTACAAATATTGGTATAAAAAATTGAATCTCAATAACTTATGTAATGTATTGAAATAATAATGATTATAAAAACATTATATATTATATCTATCTCAAACTCATTATTCATAATATGCTTTAAATATTTAGATATAATCCATATTATTCTTAAGTAAAATATTTTATATCAGTACAACAAAACCTATCTTAGGAATTTAAGTATAGTTAGTGTCAAACTCGAATCCGCATAATAGTTAAAATATATAATTATTTTATTTAAAATTATAAATATAAAAAATAAATATAAAAATTTGTTTTATTTAATTTAAATAATTATATAATAAGATAATTTATAATACTTACTATAAGGGTAATCCATAGTTACATCTAATGCTTTAAACATTTAGTTAGATTAATATATTTTATTTATATTTATTAATTTCCCAAATATCGCAAAATAAATGTAATAACAAAATAATGTAATAAACTAATAATCAACGGTGTATAATAAGCCATCTAATGATAATTTTAAGTACTTAGAGTGAATTTTCATTTTAGTTATCGTATAATAACTTAAATTACTACTAACTAAGAAAGTGACTCTAAAATTTTAAAAACACACAATTGTCACATACTGTAAAATTTTAGATTTTAAAAAGGTATTAAAAAAAATGGGACTTTAAATTACAATTCCTGTACATATACGTACATGGTACATATCTCATCATATTTTGTATATTTTTCATACCAAATTAGTTCAATAATTTATGAAATTAAAGAAATTCGAAAAATAACCTACCTAATTAAAGTATCAACAATTTTCATTATCGTATTGGAATAATTTGCTATTTGAGATAATCGGGGTATTATTTCTGATCGAAAAAATAATATTCTATACTACAATTATACGTAAACAATAAACCAAAAAGTAATTACTATTATCTAATAACGTGGTAACTATGACACATGCTTCTTAATGACGATTGAAAATTTGTTACTGAAGTACTGACAACGTTTAAAAACGTACAACGTTTACACTCGTTATTTGTGATTAAGGTGAACAAACCGTGATTAACTATGTTAGTGAAATCGGCTAGACCATTCTTTTGGCTCCATCACTTTGTGACAGTATACTGTCTATGTACTGTCGAGAGTACAGACGAACACTGGAGGAGAGTTAGTCTTGCTAGGTCATATTTATGCCTTAACGAGTCCGATCTTCAAAAGGATTTTGCCGACGAATTGATGAATTATATGGTTAGAGAATAGTTTATATTCGAATTGTAAAAAAGTGATATAAGATGGACTTGGAGACACGTATCGGTGAGATCACAGGCCTATTAAATAATACTTGACTCGCCGACCGTGTTGTACTAATCTTTTACTAAATTTATGAAATGCTTTATTGAAATATTCTGAACTATACATGGTCGCCATATTGTAAAAGTCGACCCGTTCTATATTAAAGGGATAATTTTACTGCCTACTCAAACCGTGACGGTGTTTCGATGTATGTTGATCCGTCTATTATATACAATAAAATTGGTCGAAAAGTTGACCGTTATGTTGACAATAGTCAGAGCCGGATTATGGTTTTTAGGGCCGTAAGCATATTCATATAAATGGCCTACACATAATTTTCATACACTTAAAAAAATCAATATTGTATATTCAATTATTTATTAGACATCACAAATAGAATTAAAATAAATATAATTTACATTTGAATCTACATTTAAAAATTTGAATTCGTATATTAATTTTCTTTCTCATTACATTATTTTATTATTAATTACTATATATATTTATATATTAAATTATTATAATTTTGTTTATTTAATGTTATTGGCATCTTTCTTGCTTTTTGAAATGAAAAATATTTAATAATTGTCTCGTAGTTTATATAGTTTTCAAAATTTCACTTTCTATAGACAAAATGGCCAAATCGTTTAGATTCGTTTAGATTACTTCTTGTGTTAAATTAGATCTTAATGCATTTTTTAGTAATTTCAATCTTGAAAACGATCTTTCTCGCTTTCTCCACTACAATTGGTGCACATGAGTGTAAGATATAACCATAAAGTTTTTCTAAATTTTGAAAGCATTTCGAAACGTTTAAGTTTAAAATCATTTTATATAAATTTATAAATAGAGATAGAGTTATTAAAAGTATTATATATGGTCAGAATTTGATTTGAAATATTTAAAAATTATGGGCCGAATTTTTTTTGGGCCGTAAGCAATTGCTTATTTTGCCTACGCTTTAATCCGGCTCTGACAATAATATCATCTTATTTGATATTTGATATTTCCGATTAAGAAAATAAATGATGATATTTTATAATATCATTACATCTTTGATCATTGAACTGTGATGGACCAACACTCAGGAGGTACTCAAACAAGTATTATGAGATTTACAATGGAAATTTTTGTTAATAGATGGTTGCTATTAGTTACAATAATATTTATATTATCACTATGGTTACTATTATAATGAAAAATTATTATAAACAAATTTAGCTGATGAATTCAATTTTTCGAAGAAAAAATGTCGTTATTTCTTCATTTTATCGTCTTTCTTTTGTGTCGCATGGGGTCAATTTTTAGATATTATTAAGGAAAAAATCAAGATCAAAAAACTCTATGAAGAAGAATTTCACAAAGCCGTGAAAAAATCTGAAATGTCAAGGGATTTCACGCTAAATGAGATTAACTTAGCTTTAAAGAACACCAAGAACAAAAAATGAGTTGATACTCCTGCCGCTCAGGATACAGGTGTGCGAATCATAGCGTTTAATTTTACTTAGAATTTGAATGCAATGATAAACCATTGCATTCGAAAAAACGATTCTGAACGAAGTTCAGTCAAATTATAATTTTCGTTTGAACTAAAAATATCAACTTCAAACAGCTATAAAAAAAAATTGAAATTAGGAATTTTTCTAATACTTTAGTATGATGTTAAGTAATATGTAAGTATACATCATTAAAATTTTCAGACCAAAATACCAATAATTGACAATTTTATCACACTATATACGTAAAAACGTGAATTTTACGAAATATTCAAAGTCCTATATTTTGGAGAAAAATTAATGTAACAGTTCCAAAATTATACTACATATATATAGTAGCTATGTGAACATCCAAAAAATTGACTGAGTTATCGTGAAATATAGAATTCGTCGAAATTTCATTTATCGCGAAAAATGCCGTTTTTTCGTCATTTTTTCGCCGTTTTTTCTACCGCATCAGGTCAATTTTGATAAATTCGAAAAATGACCTAAGAAAAGTACCAACAAATTACCGGAAACATACCCTATTCGTGAAAATCGGAGCATTATTTCGGGTAGTATTTTTGTACACAGACATAAAACAAAAAAAAATCACACATCATTGTAAAACCAATACATACTTCGCTTCGCTCAGAATCTAAAAGTAGCTGGAAAAGATTGCATTTTGCCAAAATTTATCAAAAATCTTGTCCTTAAAGGTAGAACTAGGTTAGAAAAACTTTCCACATCAGTACTTAGCACTTGCAAAATCCCTAACGAATGGCGTAAATCTAAGGTTATTGCTATCCTTAAGCCTAATAAACCTGAAGATAACCCCAAGAACTACAGACCCATATCTCCG
>JAIUCT010000012.1:4012525-4056868 GCA_021307375.1 Tetraneura akinire | reverse complement strand
GTTATATTATTATAGTACCTGTTATATATTGTATATTCATTGTATGTCGGGCAAGGGCAACACTGTACTTATTGTTGTCAATAATTTACTTATTATTTAATACTGATTACGTTGTTATTCAAATATATATATAAAACGCTAAGTTATCACTTCTTTGCTTTTTTCCTTATTTTCATTTTATAAATTCTACCGTCGGTCGTACGTCTTCGAAAATGCCACATATCGCGGTCAACTTTTCGACCTCTTTCTTTTAACACGCGTTCTCGAATTTTTACTTGAACCTTTTTAAATTCTGAGCGACGCGAATAATATATTAGTTTTACAATGATGTGTGTCTTTTTTTCTTATATATATATATATATATATATGTCTGAAAACAAATTTTACGACCCGATATAATTTCTCAATATTGACCCTAAGCAGCAGAAAAAATGACGAAAAAATGGCATTTTGTTATGAAAATTGAAATTTTGACGAATATAATCTCTATATTTCACGATAACTCAAGCAATTTTGAAGACTTGAAAATTTTTTGTTTTTTATATAGTTACTATATTTATATGTGGTAAAACTTTGGATTCGTTACGTTTATTTTTTTAAAAAAATAGGATTTTGAATATTTCATAAATTTTTTTTTTTACATTCAAATCCAAAGTACCGAGTGTATTTTCCATATTTAAATTTTGAATGGCGTATTTGGGTGTTTTGATAAATGCTGATGTGAATATTGAAAAATTGAAATCGAATTCGTCCAAATATCATTTTTCAGAAAAAATTACGCTTTTTCCTCAATTTTTCGTCGTTTTGCACTATAGCTAAATTTGTAACATTAACGCAAATTCTTTATGTTCTTTTTGTATCATGGTTTATTTATTTCATGGTTTCGGTCAATTCATAAATTTAAAACGTTTTTTTAAATAGTTTTGATTGCTATCATTTCTATGTTATTAGAATATTTTCACAGCGTATCATTGAAACTCTCGTAAACGGTATAGACAATACAGGTGGTAATTGGAAAAAAATCACCTAACACTTTTATGTATAAATCACCCTATGGTCCGTTAATTCTCATTAGAGACATCAGTCTTTGATCTATGATCTACCTGTATAATATTTGTTCTGGGTTCTATGATCTTAGATCTGTGATTTATGATATATGATCTTTGATCTGTGATGGGCCAACCCCCGGGAGGTGCTCAAATAAGTATTATAAGATTTACGATGGAAATTTTTGTTTATAGATGATTGCTTTTAGATTCAATAATATTATTATTTTGGTTGCTATTAGTTTCAATAATATTTATATTATCAGTATTATGATAAACAAATTTAACTAATGAATCAAATGTCGTGTTTTCGTCATCTTTTTATCCTTTATTTTGTATGGTATAGGGTCAATTTAGAGATATTCGAAAAATGACCTAAATAAAGTATAAACTACATTCAATTTGCATCGAAAATATATGACATTCGTGAAAATCGGAGCATTATTTCGGGTAGTAATAATATCATTATATTATCATATATATAAAAAAAAACACACATCGTTGTAAAATCAATACGCTCCACTTAGAATCTAAAATATAGAAAAATGTGATTTTCATATTTTGCTATGTAATGTAATGTCACTAATGTCTTCACGAGTTTTTAAATAAAGGTTATGAAAACTGTATAATTTATTTTATCTTTTTTAATCCCCATATTGGGATAACAAATTGTTGTATACGATATAACAGTACCAATTGATTATTAATACTATACATAGTACAAATTATAATATATAGTATTATATTATATTAATCTTATAAAACTCAAATAATATCGTATTAGATATTCACTCTAATTTATTAAAATAAATATTTTATTACAATTCTTCTACATTTAATTATCTTTTATAAAATAATATATTCATTTATTATCTGTATTATTCAATAATATTTATTTTTAAAATCATAATAAAATACTTACTCTGCCACATTACAATTTTAGCTGTAAATTATTTTATGTTTACACATTCGTTTTATTGTTATTATTAAAATGGTTTAAATTTGAATTTTAAATTATATTTTTATTATTTGTATTATTATGTACTATATTTGCATGCAAAAAAAAAAATAAAAACTACATATATATATATATAATATATAATCAATAACGTTGCAATTATTGTAACTTGTAAAATTATATAATAAATACGACTTAAACTAATGCTTAGTACTTACATATGTATTTATTTAATACACTTTCTAAAATATACAAATTTGGTATATTTGATTATTATTGATTTTAATTATTTAATTATAAAATAATAATATGTTATTTTATATAAATAGTGCTAGGTATTAGAATTCTTAAAGACAAAAAATCAAATTCATACTCATATAATCCATATTGAGATTGACAGATTGAAAACAAAATATCAGGTCGATAATTTTTATTTTTATTATTCTTAACGTGTAGGTAAAGCACAATATAATGAAAATATACATCTAATATTCATTCACTAAAATATCTAATTTCCTATAACGTATAATTTAGTTAATCATTGAATACTATAATAAATTTAATCTAAGAAAAAATTATTTTTATGTAAATCGTAGTATTGGATGTTTATAGTATTCAAGCAATTCAACTATTGAACTATCTACTGAACATTGTTCTTTTTATTATTTCTTTGTATACGATTATATATTAAAAATAACTTATTAAATTAAAATCAATAATATGTAACGCCCAAAGGGGTAATAATATTGGCCATTACATATTGATGACTAGCGAGATCCTGTGACGACGGAAACAGATATATCAAAATCCTTGATAAAAAGGCCAATTAAAGGAATATCTCGCCTTAGGTATTACATCCAACAATAATCAATAATTACACTACCCGAGCGATGACAGGATTCACTAAACAGCAACTACTACATTGGTCGACAACATTTTTAACTCCTCAAAATTACACATATTTGGATGTACCTATACCCTCTTGACTTTAATCTATAAATGTATTTTAATTTAATATATATCTACTAAATTACCTCAGATCACTATCGTTATTATTATCTACTTGGGCGTTATAAAATTAAGTAATTTCTCGTAATCTATGGAGGGTAATAAGGACATTATATATTTCTTGGTAAATAGGGTAGGTACAATCATTCTCCGGAACAATCTCATTCGGATAAAATCTGTATGTATATTATATATATATGAAAAATTGAAGTTTAAACAATATTACCTAAATTTTATTGCCAGATCCCAGACAACAACAATATATAAATTTCTATAAACTACAACGTTAAATTCTGCTGGAATGTAATATTTTTACTCTCATAAATTTAAAAATCAAAATATAAAACATAAATAATACTTATTTTATATTATTATACGAGTAAGGTGTTTAATTTCTGATTATATGATTTTATCATGTATGATAATAAAACGCTTGTTTAGAACCCCATATTATAATAAGTCAACAAAATTTTTTGACCATCAAACACATACCTACATACACCCAAACAAATGTATATTCTTCAAAAATTTAATTGGAAAAGGAAATTAAGTACCTAGGACAGTGTATCTCAATCTTTGTATTACAGCGACACACTAATAAAATATTATAATTTATTTTGTGACGCACCATACATAAAAATTAAAAACTAGAAAATAGAGATTAAAAACTTAAATAGTTTCCATTAGTATTATAAATTATAAATTATTTATTATAGGTTATAAAATTAAATATAAAATATTCTTATATAATGCACAAATTTTTTAATGATAATTTTGAGATTGATATTTTGTACATAATTTATTTATACGTGGTAAATTTTTGAATATAGCAAGGGAAACTCGTAATTTTTCTTCTACACAATCTTTCTCTTTCTTTGTTTTTTATCTCGCTTAACATTAAACGACATGAAAATACGTATAGTGTGAGGCACCGTACGACCCTACTATTGTACTAATCATGAACATAAATAGTATTTATAATAAATGCTAATACGTCAAATTATATACACAATATTAATGATATTATGGGAATTTATTGAAGTAATAACAGCGATACGGGTACGGCCATCTGAAAATATTTGAAATTTAAACGATGAATGAATGACATAGATAGATAATTTATTTTAAATTATAATCACAATATTTTGTAATATTAATTTATATTTCTAAATTTATGATACTACATGTATTTAAATTTATTTGTTAAAATAGTTTTATTTTTATATACCGTGGCAACATGAAAACTCACGACACATTTCCACATATCCCACGACACACTGTGTGTCGCGAAACAGTGGTTGAAAAACACTGACCGAAGTAATATTTAACTCTTACCATTCATCAACGTTGTGCAATTCATTTCAGTAACACCACCTATAATTAAAATTATATAAAATTCAAAACATTTTGAATATGTTTAAAACTATAACTATACATATATGTAAATTATTATTTATTTATTGGAAATGTAAGAGTGAGAATGTCTTTATTATTATATTGTAGGTATTAATATTATTACTTTACCAACAAAGCATTCTGTTATTTTTCCTTGGACTGTTGCAATAATTAGAAAAGGAAATATGAATACGAAATACATTATCATAGCGTGCAATAAATAGAAATATAGAATATATTGTTGATGAGTATTAAAAATATAAATTATTAATTGTAATTTAAAAAATTTCCTTTTTTATATAGCACACAACTAAAGAAAATGTTATCGATTGCTATGTGCAATAGCTCCTACACTTATTTTTAAAAATTAAAAATAGTAATTTTATTTGTAATTACAACACATTTATTAAATTTAATTACGTATGTATAAACCTAATTTAAGATATTATGGTGTGCCAGATGTATGTCTAATTAAATTGCATACGTCATTGTAATTATTTAATCAAGTGAAATATTAAAAAAAAAAAAGTTTTTTTTAGATTCTGAGCGAAGCGACCAATATATTATTGGTAATACAATGATGTGTCTTTTTTTTTTTTATATCTGCACCCAATTTTTCCATTAAAAGTTAGGTTAGGTTTGGTTAAATCCATAATTTATAAAAAAATTAACTTGCATAGTTGCATGAAAGAACTACCAAAAAATGATAAAAATTTAACAATAACGTTCGGACAAAATAATTACATTTCAAATCGTTTAAATTCACGTATCAATGACAGTGGTTGAACAAAAATTAATTGCCGCCGTGATTCCTATTTAATATAAAACTCAGTCAGAAGCTGAATTGGGGGGATACTGGGGGATACCATACCTCCACTTTTTTCAGTAAACAGAATCCATCCTACCACTTCTTATGACCATAAAAAATCCTTCCTTGTTAACATTTTATTTAAATCACTAATATAGAAATAATTACAAAAAAATAAAAAAGGTTCAATGTATTTTAATAAAATGTATATTATTACTAAATATTACTTATTAGTTATTAGAAAATTTATTATGATTTATTTTTTACATAGAATTGTTTGTGGATGCTATCACAACAACAGTGAAATTAAAAAATTAAATTAAATAATGAGAGTACAGGATAATATAACGTAAAGTTTTAGATAAGCTAAAAACATACGAGACATATCTCATAATCAAATAATATAAAATTATTTTTGATTGATATATATATACATATTGTTTGTTTTTATAATAGATTTCATTAATAATTCTTTTAAACTTTTTAAACCTTATAAAATATAAAAAACTGGAACATTAATTGGTGGGGGGAGAGAAGTTATCAATGGAACTGTAACGTATAAAATTATTAAGTTCCTTTAAATAGGTGAGCATCCCTCCATTTATTTTACCCCACTTCGACCACTGAACTCAGTTCATATTAAAAATAAAATTTTTAATTACATTATGTACCTCATTTATGATAATCGGATTCTAACCCAAAATAAGATTTCAAAAACTAAAAAATTAGAACTTGTACCTACTTGTTAATAGGTAATTGTCAAAATAATTTGTAATTAAATGGATGGAAAAATATATCATAAAATTCATATCATGTTATGTTGTCATACTTTTAGATTTTATTTATCAATATGTATCTACCTAAAATAAAGAATATTTATTATATAGAAGCAATGGAAGGGTTACAGGTGTAAAGAGGATAGTGTTGAATTTTATTACAATTTGAATGCAATGATAAATCATTATATTTAAAAAAGATGAGCTGATACTCCTGTCGCACAGGATACAGGTGTGCGAATCATAGCGTTTAATTTTAATTAGAATTTGAATGCAATGATAAACCATTGCATTCGAAAAAACGATTCTGAGCATCTGAGCGAAGTTCAGTCAATTATAATTTCCGTTTGAACTAAAAATATCAACTTAAAACAGCTATAAAAGAAAATTGAGAATAGGGATTTTTCTAATATTTTAGTATGATGTTAAGTAATATGTAAGTATACTTCAGTAAAATTTTCAGACTAAAATACCCAAAATTGACAATTTTATCACACATTATATACGTAAAAACGTGAATTTTACGAAATATTCAAAGTCCTATATTTTGGAAAAAAATTAATGTAACGGTTCTAAAATTATACCACATATATATAGTAGCTATGTGAACATCCAAAAAAAATTTCAGGTCTCTATCTTAAAAATTGCCTGAGTTATCGTGAAATATAGAAATCGAATTCGTCGAAATTTCATTTTTCGCGAAAAATGCAGTTTTTTCGTCATTTTTTCGCCGTTTTTTCTACCGCATAGCGTCAATTTTGAGAAATTCAAAAAATGACCTAAGTAAAGTACCAACTACATCCACTTTGCTACCGGAAACATATTCTATTCGTGAAAATCGGAGCATTATTTCGGGTCGTAATTTTGTTTACAGACATAAAAAAAAAAAAAAAAAATCACACATCATTGTAAAACCAATACATTCTTCGCTTCGCTCAGAATCTAAAATGATTCTGAGTGAAATGCTGCCAGATTTGAGTAATTAGGTGACTCATTTAGGGGTTTTATGTTAAATTATTTATATTGAACGTAGAATCCAATAATTTTAAAAATGTTAATCGATACATATATTATCTGATAACCTTATATATAGATAGGTATATAGGTAGGTATTTAATATATATTTATTTATTTTTAATAAATAATAGAACAACCAATATTACAAATATATTTGACACAGGGACGTAGCAAGTGGGGGGGGGGCGAAAGGTGCCTGTGCCCCGGGCGCAAAAATTTAAGGGGCGCAAAATAAACTGAAATCAATTGAAATTAATATATATATTATTCGTTTACCTATATTAAATCTGATGATTAAAATATTCAATAAAGTACCTATAATGAATTATATTTATATGAAGAAATAATTATTATTTCCCGATGGCCCGGGTTATTATTATAAATTAAAAAGAATATGATTTTGCATTATAAGTAATAAAAATGCATTCTTAAAGTAATTTTGTAATTATTATACAATATGTCAATATAATATTATTATTAATATAATTTTATTTATTACACCTATAAAATTAATTACCTATTTGTATATTATTGACACGTGTTATTATTCCCATTCTTGTATGACAATTTAATTTTATTGTCGAGTATTTCTATTTAATATTATATACCAATATTAAAATAAACCAGCTGCGGGTCAAATAATGATTGTTATTATTATAAAATGAATACCAACATCTATTTTCATTTAGGCATATAATATTAATTAATATATTTTTGGAGTAAAATTATATTTTTGTATGTTGGTAGAGCGTTACCTTCCGAGATTCGGGTATAAAAAGGATTATAATGTTACTTATTAAAAACGTTCGTTCTTTATTACTACTTTCAAAATTTCATACAAACTTACAAACACATATATTTTATATATTAAATAAGGCGATATTATTAAAATTACAATACGCGGACGTCGAAAGATCATTTAGCAAGTTAAAGCTTATTAAAAACTATTTGAGATCGACAATGAACCAAGATCGAATATCCGATTTGGCTATTTTATCAATTGAACATAAGATAGTAAATAAAAAATAAATTTTTACGATATCTTTAATGTTTTTAGGATATAATGGTTCAATGTTGGACACCCATGTGTTCTCATTATTCTGAAAAAGAAACATGTCATTTTTTCGTTTTCCTGCAAATGTTAGAGAAAGAGCTGTTTGGGCAAAGTGTGTGAGGTAATTTATCATATTTATCATATTTATTAAAGTTATGTTATAATTTTTTAAAAAGTCAGTATACAGGGTGAGTCTCGAGGATTTGACAAATGGAATAACTCTGGTTCTAGGCAATATTGTTTTATAATTATTATTTTTTTAATTATTCTTATACACCGGCGCTACTTTATTTATTATTTTTTCTTGTATCTAAATAAAAAAAAAAAAAAACTGATACTCCTGCCGCAGGGATATAGGTGTGCATATCATAGTATTTAATTATAATTATAATTTAAATACAATGTTAAACCATTGCATTCGAAAAAACGATTCTGAGCGAAGTTCAGTCAGATAATGTAGGTATTGATTAATATTTTGCCGTTTTTTCGTCATTTTTTCATCGTTTTTTCTAACGCATAGGACCAATTTTGCAAAATTCGAAAAATGACCTAGATAAATTACCAAGAACATCCACTTTCCTACCGGAAACATATGCTATTGGTGAAATTCGGACCATTATTTCGGGTAGTACAAGTGTCTTCATACTTAAAAAAAAAAAAGACACACATCATTGTAAAACCAATACATTCTTCGCTTCGCTCAGAATCTAAAATTTAAAAAATAACTTTTTATTTATTTTTTAATTTTTTAATTCAAAATAACCATTTTGTAGATTTATATTTAGGAAAAATTTTGCAATAAATTGCATAAATTCATGCAATAACTTTCATTAAATTTTTAATTAGATAGAGAATACTTGTTACTTTGGACTCTGTGGAAACAAATGATTTATCAGAAGTCTTGCCTACTATCCCTTCTACATTAAGTACTAGTACAAATATATCTTCTAATGATCAAATTCTAATGAATTCTATAAATTATTTTTTGAAACAAGAAAATGTAAACTCAAAAAATGAAATACTATTAAAAAATCAACCTATTGGTTACAATTCAGTATGTAACAATGAAGAAATGCCCTTATATTACCCTGGTATAAATGTTGATATGTTTAACTTAGTTGTAAAATTATGTAATTCTGTTTCATTTAATTATAATTATGGATGGAAAGTTGAATGTTTATCTTTAAAAGACCAAGTCTTAATGACTTTCATGAAGCTTAGACTGAATTTGTCTTACATGGATCTTGCTTATCGGTTTAAATGTTTAATACTAGTAAATCAACAGTTTCAAATATTATATTAACAATTATAGTATTCAGGAGTGGAGTGGGAAGTTAATTCAGGCAGGGAAAATAAATTTCATCCAGGCCACTTTAACATTTCTATCTCTTGAGTAGAAATTTTATTTAATCTATTTATGTATTGAATTTTGTATGTAAATGTGTATGAATAATAAATATTAAAATATATTGCACATTATGTATTTTATTGATAAAACTATTATCAAAACTTTAAAACTTAAATCTACAAAAGAAAATATATTCACCTTAAATTGTTTTTTTTATAATTTGATAATAATATTTTATGTTCTAATAATATTAAAATTAAGACATCAACACATAGGATAAACTTATTTAGCTTTAATTTATAATTATATTATTTTTACTTACAGTAATAATTTATTTAATAATTTACTCTTTTCTCCAACAGAATTTATTATTTCGTCATTATTGAGTTCGACTAATATCTTTTTCTCGATGGTCATTAACATGAACAATTCTAAGTGTTTATTACTCATTGTACTTCTAAGTCGGTTTATTATATACTTTAATGTTGAAATGATCTTTCACACGCAACTTGTGTTACGGTTAATGTCAATAAGAACTGGTATGCAAGCGTCAAAGTTGTATATGTGTTCGAAAATAAACTATATTTAATTAAGGCCTTGTAACAACAAACAGGACAGTTTTGACAACTTTTACATTGTTTTTTTTTATACAAATTTGAATCTTAATCATCTTCAATATCTTCGCCATCTTCATAAAATTTCATATTATATTCGTCATTTACTGATTTTTTTAAATATTTCCATGAGGTAGAAAAATGTAATAACTCTTCACATAAATTACTTTTAATTTTATCTACATCGTTGTCTCCTTTAATAAATGGTTTAAGTTTCGAAGATAATGTACATAAAGCATTATTTGGTATTCCATTTTTGAATGTTAATTAATGTAAATACCTTCTTATATAAATTGTGTATTAAGACTACGTATATAATATTATATGATAAAATAATTATTACCATTGATATTTTCAGCATCAGTTTTAATTGTATTTAAATTACTTTTACAAAAATATGAATCCAATTTCACACATTTTTTTCCACTCAATATCAATAACTTTATTTTTTTCCCTATCTCTTTCGGCACCACCTTTTCTTTTCTTATTGTCATTCCTCATTCATTTCGAAAAGAAGTATGAAATTAATAAAATAATTATTACAAAACTTGTTAATACGTGTGAAATATAAATATGTAAGTACACCACTAGTTCATCGTACTATAATCTTATACGATTACTATAACATTGTAACAATAACTTATATAAAATGTTTTGCTAATCTTGTTTTAGTGCTGATATCATGGCAACTGTATAATCTATTAGATTAATCTATGCCAGGCCTATGCAACTTCAATGTTAACACACAAATAAATTGTGCCGATTTCACGGCACTAAATCGGGTTTGGCACTTTTGCTGCGCTCTAGTAGCATATAATAATATTATTAATACGCTTAAATATAACAAGAGTGTCAAGAGTCAAGACAATAGAGGTAGAGGTATAATATGTTATATCTTATATTCGTGAATTTCCATTTTAGATTTAGAATAATTACTATTTACAATTTTACAAATGATTTAGATGTTAGTTTTACTATTTTAGATAATAGATATAATGTGCTTGTGTCGCTTGTGATATTGTAAATATTATTAATTATGTTATGTAGTACAAATACTAATTACTGTAATACTTATAATAAGTATTTGTATATAATATAAAATATTTAAAATAAAATGGAAAATTTTAATATAAATTAGTACAAAATCACAATAAAATGTAACAAATTGTTATTTATCAACCACGATAAAACAATGTTTTATTAATTAGTCGTACAAATATGGAAATAACAATATGTAAGTATTGTAAATATGTACACAATAGATAGATTTTATTCTAAGACCACGTCTTTATAATTATAATAATTAATAATTATTAATATTGAATATTTTTTCATTATCTACGACCGTGGCTCAACCTATGAGTAAAGTTTAATTTAGATAGTTAATATTAAATGTTAGTAGAGTGCAGCACTGCGCCAAACCCTAATTTTTGCTGTAAAATCGGCCACTGTATACATGGACAGTTGCCAGACCTATGCCGGGTTGCATAAACGATCGATAAGTAGTTATCGGTTCGATAATGCAGAAGTCGGATCCATAAAAATATTGTCTGTTGCATAAACGAGCTTTATCTTTTATCGATCCGATAAATATGTTGTTATCGGTTCGATAAATTGAAGGGCCGATTTTGGTTCGATAAATAAGAAAAAGAACTCTATAACTTTATTGAACTGATACAGTGTGTTATCTTATATTAAAATTTAAAAACCCTCTAGTTCTGTTCGCTACTGTCTGTTGGTTATTGACTATTTTATTTATTCTGTGGTTATACATTTTTTTAAATTAGTTATTTATTATTTTAAAACTATTTAATTTAATTTAATTATCATTAATTGATTACCATATTACCATAACCAGGGTAAGTTATCAGATAAATATATTTTTGTTCAACGTTTTATGCAACAGTACAGTACATTATGGAATCGATAAAGATGTTTATATACTAGTTTAACGATTCGATAACATAAGTTATTGAACTGTTTTTATCGATCGTTTATGCAACCCGGCACTATTATTCCGTGATCTATGCTATTTCGTCGTCCGTCGCCATAGATGTATAAGTGTATAACATAACATAAATTATATTTTACATCCATGTCCACCGCGATTCCCAGTACACCGAAAAATCACGATACCGTTTATGTTCAATACCGATAATCGACCATATACACATGCGCACGTAAGAACTAGATATAAATAAAGAAAAGGTAAAAAGTTCTCACATTACCCATGTCTACATTATTTTCCAATTTTTTTTTTCTGTTTATACTCCAGGCTAACAGGCTATTTAGCTTCCAGGCCACCAGGATTTTTCCCGGTATCTCGGTGGACCACTCCGCCCCTGATAGTATTGTTTCATCAAATATTAATTAAAAATTTAATGAATGAAGTTCCTACACAAAAGAAAAACAAATTATGTTTACCTTATTGTTTTGAAAGTTTTCAAAATTGTAGAATGGTAATAGAGTACAGTCAGTGTATGGTAATATAGAAGTATCCTGTGATATTCCAAGCAGACTGGATCAACAAAAATTAACTTATAGTTGTTATAAACATAGAAATACTTTTAAAGGTTTAATTGGAATAGCGCCTAATGATGGAGTTGTAATTTTTGTTAGCAAGCTTTACCCTGGTTCAACATCAGAAAGATTATTTCATATTGTGGTGTATTAAAAGTATTTAGACCAGGAGATCCTGTTCTAGCAGACAAGAAATTTGTTATATCTGATTTATTACCAAGTGGTGTATCCTAAATATTCCTCTATTTTTAACATCACCACAGTTTACACCAAGCGAAGTTGAAAAAACAAAAAGTGTTGCTCGAGCTCGTATACATATTGAAAGAGCAATAAATTAGAAGAGTTAAAAGATTTAAAATTTTAAACCACATACCAAAATCACTATTCAAAATATTATCAATTATATTTCAGTTGTGTTCATCAATTGTCAATTTGACAAAATCCTTTGATTAAAGACGTTGAAAATAAGTACTTAGATGCTGATCACAGTTTATAAAATTGTTCATATTTTAGGTTTTTTTTAAGTCTAAAAAATATAATATTTACATAATCTATAAAATATTTTACATTTAAGAACAATTAATTAATTGGTTTGTTCAATTAGCCATGGAATAAATTTATTATAATAAAAATCTAATATTAAATCAATATTTAAACTCCACTTTGTATTTTTTTCAATTTTTAACACAATCATCATATTTGGTGTCCATATGATTAAAACTGCACTTGTAGATTTACTTAGATAAATTTCACCTAGTATTTGTTCATAATAAGGATGTTTATCGTTTAAAACAAAATTATTTTGTTTTGGATCAAAGTATATAATATAATCCTTACATTCTGTTAAACATTCTTTTAAATTAAGATAACGATACTTATATAGACATTTTACTTCTATGCAAACTTGATTCCCTTTAATAATAGATAGCCCATCAGTACTAGCCCCTAATAGACCAGATTCATTCAGCCAAATCCCAGTTTTTTTGACAGTAATTTTATATTTTTGTATAAATTCTTCAATAGCAGTTATTTCATGAGTACGACCCCATTGAATTTCTTTTAATGAATCAATTTTGTATTGTCCTAATAGAGTCTTTTATAGAGAGTTTGAAAACGTTGGTTTATTTTTTTTATACATTTCAAAATTTTTATTAAAATTGCTAGCAGTTAATTTATATTGTCTATGGAGAGATCATTTTATATTTTCACATTGACCTGTAGTTTCAACTGCAATTCTTTCTATTTCAAATAACTTTAAATAATTGATTTAAAAAATCTTTTTTATTTTCAATTGATCTTAATTCTTTGGAGAAAATAACATTCTCTAAGAGCAATATTGTGGTCCAAGTTACAGAAGGTTCTGGTGTTAACAACCATGTAAATCCAACTATTTATTTACATTCTTTTATATTTTGGAGAAATAATTGTTTTAAATCAAAACTAGTACCTATCTGTTAATACTGTTGAATCATCTGGGTAAAGTTCATCAATAGATTTATTTTCTTCATCTTTTGATGTAATTTTTTTTCTCCAGGAACATTCAATATCAGTAAAAGAAACATTATTATGACCCCAAATTAATAGAGCAGCCATGTGTGAGCACTTTGTTAAGCCCCTTGGACATGTGCACTTAGCACTTTGTATTTCAGCATTGTTTAAATAAATCTGAATTATAAAATATAAATTCATGAAATAAAAATAAAAATCTACAGCTAACAGTTATTATTTATTACCTCTAATCTGCGAATTACATTTTTCATACTAGCTTTTACTCGAGCTTTTACTTTTCCAGACAAAACTCCCATAGAAAAATCGCAACTAAACACATTTCAACTATCATATGAGTTTTCACCTCTAGATATTAAATTTGATCAACTATGAAAGCCATAATTTTATTTAGTTCTATTACTACCATAACGAAAAATTATAAAAACTTTAAACTTTATTATAATTTAAAAAAATTGTATTGTTTGTATAATTTCTTATGGACCTAATAATGATAAGGTTCTGTTTGGAACCGTTGTCATTATCACAATATTCTGTGAATTCATGATTAGAAGAGTCTATATTGGTCCGATTATCACGAATAGCATATGTTTCCGGCATACTTATTTAGGTAATTTTTCGAATTTCTCAAAATTGACCTTATGCGTTAGAAAAAACGACGAATATTCGGCAATATATTAATCGATACCTACATTATCTGACTGAACTTGGCTCAGAATTGTTTTATCGAATGCAACGGTTTATTATTGCATTTAAATTCTAATGAAAATTAA
The DNA here is from genome assembly GCA_021307375.1 of Tetraneura akinire. Classification (NCBI taxonomy): domain Eukaryota; kingdom Metazoa; phylum Arthropoda; class Insecta; order Hemiptera; family Aphididae; genus Tetraneura; species Tetraneura akinire. Next base: position 4,042,045 of record JAIUCT010000012.1, on the reverse strand, counting down.
ATACTATTATTTTCACACCTATATCCCTACGGCAGGATTATCAGATTGTCTTTTTTTTTTTTGTATTTTATACCATTACAGTGTATATTCAAATTATTATTATAATTTATAATAAAAGCATATCATATTATGGTTTAAACCTTATAATCATTATACAAATTATCTAATATTTTAAATTTTGATTGATAAATGTTTGTACCACCCGTACTTTGTTATTTTTTGTGTGTTGCAATAAAAGTTTTATAAAATTTTATTGTGATAATGAATATAAGATATAACATATCTTCAGATGCATGTATTGTTATTGAATAAAATTTTATTGGGTATTCAAATAGATATTATAGATATTATATATATATGGTAAAATTTTGGAACCGTTAAGTTAATTTTTATACAAAGTATAGGACTTAGAATATTTCATTAAATTCTAGTTTTTATGTACTTATATAATGTTTGATTAAATTAGTATTTTTGAGTTTTAAGGCTGAAAATTTTCTGAAGTATACTCACATTTTACATTACACGAGATTAGAAAACTTCCAGGTCAATTTTTTGTATAGTTCTTTAAAGTTGAGATTTTTAGTTTCAAAGAAAATGTTAGAATCCATAAATATATTCTTCTTATTATTTTATAATACTTTTATAAAAATCAATAGAAATTTAAAAATTTTTGAAAAATTTAATAAAGCATAACGATATATATCTAAACGTATTTCCAAAATATTAGAGAAAAATTATAGGTTTTTAAAATTGATATTTTAGTAAAACCAATATTTTAAGTATTTAAGTAATATTTATATGGATGATTCTTATTATATTTCAATATTTAACAATAATGCTAAATAAAATTGATAAAACTTTTTTAAAAATTTTGAAAATTTTATTGTAGCTTAAATACATTTTACTTAACTCAGTTCCAATTAAATGTGAATTGTTACATTTACGATTATTTTTTTATAGCTGTTTAAAGTATAAAAAAAATTAGAGCTGATACTCCTGCCATAGTATTGTAGTAAACCCAAGGATTACTACCTTTTTATTTTTAATATTATTAATATAACTATGAGGATAGTAATTATCGGAAGATGTTTTCCACTAGGTAACAATATAATTTATTTTCTATCTTATTATTTCTTCGTAAACACATTTAATTATTGTTTACCACTAAGAGACGCACTTTATCATGTAAGTCCATAAACTAGTTTGAATGCCTCTGAAACCCTTTTCACGACGGGGTGTACGACCGCGACGTTCTTCGTAAACACATTTAATTGCTGTTTACCACTCGGGGACGCACAATATTAAATAAGTACATCGGCATATATGAAATAATTATAGTCCCTAAGTCCCGACACAGATGAAACTTCGAGGTCAACAACTAAGTGAAACAAACACTCCTTTCCTTTATTCTAAATCCGACAGGACCTACTATAAATATGGGTGATGGTATAATTTTCATTTTAGATGTTATTTTGTACACTTAGAGAAGAAACGCCGTTTGACGATATGCAAACTTTGTATGAGTCGACTGCTGAGTAATCTATTTAGTTAAGAATACTTTTATAATTATCTCAGGCAGTGTACAAACACTGTCTACAAATTTTATTTCATTGTAATTATTTCATAAATAATCTACATTATCTTTTAACTTTATAAAGTTGTATATTTTTTTATTACAATTATTGAAGTGCTTCAAGACACCAGGTGGAACTGACTTCGTCATTTCAACGTAGAACGTGTTACATTGTGTTACTGCGTATAAGGATTAGTTAAACTTATTATACGTGGGGTCACTACAGTGTTTAATTTTAATTTTAATTTGAATGCAATAATTGCATTTGAAAAAAGTATTTTGAGCGAACTTCTGTCAGATATGAGCATTTAGGTGACAAGGGATTTTATAAGAATTTATATTGAACTTAGAGACTTGGACATTTTATAGTGTGTTAATTTATGTACTATGTGTGTACCCACATGGATTCTCTCTCTCTTGGTACACAACCCTTGAGGTTGGTTTTGCCGTTGGTCAGGCTCTCTCCAATCTTCCCTGTTCCCAGCTAACCTCTACAGTTTGGCGTAGCTTAATAGTCTATCAACGGATATCATTTGTTTGAAAAATTAATTTATAAGACGCCCTCGGCCCCTTTTACTTTTCATTGTCCCTTATATTATTCTGTAGATAAGCTCATTTTCGTGCCTCAATATATGACTAATCGTATTTTGCCTCATATTGTCTCTATGTCGTTTCCTATATGGTCCCTATTTGTGTGATAAAAATATGCATTTTAAATATTTCATAAAAAATGTCAAAATAATCAATACCTACATTATCTGACTAAAATCGCTCAGAATCTTTTTTTAGAATGAAATGCTTTATCAATGCATTCAAATTCTATTTAAAATTAAACACTATGATTTGCACATCTGTATCCCTGAGGCAGGATTATCATGAACTCTTTTATAATTTTAGTAATCGTAAATTTTCTAATATTAGTTTCACCTGTTTTAATTTAATCGTTTATTATCAAAAACGTATGAAAATATGTTTAATTGGTTACCATATTTAGATTGTAAACAATGAACTTGTCATTGATCAACACCATCTTATAAAATACCCCGAACAGCTTTGTAAAAAACATATTTACTTTTTTCTACATTTACTGAAATAGTACTTTTGCTAATGATTCCATATCTAAGAATAGATAACACCTTATATTTAGAGTAATTTGAATTTTTTTAATTATGGAATTACAAATAAGAAACTGTAAATAAAAATATAATACATTTGCATAACGTTTGGTATTAATTACCCGGGTGTATTAGAATTGTATAATCTTATGTGAATATGTGATAATCTATGATATCTAAATAGGACATTGAAAATCTCTAAAACACATTTAATAGATTCACTCCGAAACATTAATATCCTATTATAAATGGTTATTGATATTTCGGAGTGAATATATGTTGTATTTGTACATGCATGGAGAGATAAATATCAGATTGAGCGCTGCTAATCGATGCCTTTATGCATTAGGAACCCTCCTAACCTAACTTAATCAAAGCTGTCGTCAAGAAAAACAAAAGAACATACACATATACATTAGTTACATTCGCCCTGTATTGACATATGCATGTGCCACTTGGGCAACGACAAAAAGGCGATGATGAAAAACTACGTCTAGTCAAGAGAAAAGTTCTTAGAAAAATTTATGGACCCGTATTCAACAATACAGAACAGAAATGGGAAATAAGAGGATCTAGGACATTTTGGCGTGACCGTTTTGGCGTAAACCCGTTTTGGCCAAAAAAAATTTGATTATATTAAATAGGTACAAAAATTTATGGGTTATAAATAAAATTAATTTAAATAAAAATAAAAATAAACATTATAATAATTTTGACATTATAAAATATTGGTTAATTCTTTAATTAAATAATAAAAAATAAAAATTTTTATAAAATATAAAAATCACTTATCATGTTTTATCAATGAGCAATAATTGTTGATAATAAAAATGTTATTAATATCAATAAAATAAAAATTATTATTAAAATTATTTTAAGGAAATTATAGTAAATATTTGAATTAAATCATTTTTACGCCATAATAGGTTTACGCTAAAATAACTTCACGCCATAACGGCTTACGCCAAAACGGCCACGACAGAATGTCCCATTTCGGAAATAAGAACCAATACCCAACTATACCAGCTTTACAAATGAGAAGACGTGGTCCAATTTACCAGAGGGACAAGGATAGGCCATGTGTGATGAGCCAATGGAAGTGTACTGTAAGGAGCATTGAAATATATGATAAGAGGAAAGAGGCCAACGGGAAGACCACAAAAAAGATGAAAGGATAGCGTCAAGGAATTATTAGAAGAAATTAGAGGAGACTGGGAACAAGCATACAATAGAGAACGATGGAAGGAATTAGTTTTAGCAGCCAAGACTCTAAATGGCTCGTGAAAAGACAAAGAAAAAAAAAGAAAAAATGTTTTATTTGTAGCATATAATAACATTAGTATTAAGCTCATATATTGATATGATTAGATGTTATTCACATAATTATAGATTACCTATATAATATAATTTAATTAGCTATTTTCTTAATACAGTCCGCTTTGATATTTATTATTACTAAAACCTATATCCAATGACGTGTTCCGGGGAACGAACCATGGGGTCAGGACCCTCCCAACCCCCCGAAATTTTTAGTTATTGTGAAATATTAATTGATTATATTATAAAATAATTTTATTATTAAATTATTATTATTTAGAATTAAATAATATAATTTTAGTTTTCTGTATTAATGTGAATTGTATTAATGTATGAATGTTAAAAGTTGAATTATTAATTAATAATAAATAAATAAGTGAGAATACTTGAAATAATTTTTGCTCCCCCCCCCCCCCCCCCCCCCAAAAAAAAAAAAAAAATCCTGGCTACGTGTATGCCCATATTCGGCATAAATTTTGGAAAGTATATCGGAAATACTCAGTCTAATACACCAGGCTCATCGTAACTTGTCGTGTACAATTTTAAAAGATATATTTATGTTCCTACTATATAATCTATGATTCTATGATTAACTAAATTATTTGTAATAATATATTATATTGTTATGGAATAAAATTTGTATGTTATATAATATTAATGGATAATGATTGAAATTGCTTTATTATATCCTGATTGAGCTATACCTACGTTCAGAAAAATAAAATAAAAACACTCGTCTGATATTTCGTTTTGAATCACTGTCAAACTAAATTTGCAGAGAAGAGACGTATTTAGGAATTTCGGGCCCAGCACTCAGGTAAGAAAAGAACTCTTCTCAACTTAAATTTCATTAGCAATAGGTGTAGGTATTTGTAATACATAAACATGATAGTGAAACCAATGCATTTTTCATTTTCACTACACGAGTACACGCATAATCTTAATAGTATATTAGGTATACATAAAAAACATCATACAGATTATTGTTATATTATAAATTTCTAAATATTTTTTAAGTAAGCTTCAATATTACAATAAAAATTTATTTAGTCACAAATTCTTCTTCACGAAGATAGTAAATTATACTTATGATTTGTATACTATTACTTGTGATAAAACTTAGAATAATTTCAGAGGAGAATAATATTATATTTACTATGTAATTAAGTATTAAGTGTAAATTAAGTACCTATTATAAATTATTTGTCTATAATATGCTTTCTTTAACTAGGTACTTTTGACTCTTACAAAGTACTTAAGTAAAATTTGTACCTACCTTAACTAGGCAATATTGTCTTTTATTACTAACTGTAAAGTTTCAAATTATCTAAGAGCAACAACTACTGGCTACTATTATATTCCTAAGTATTAAGTAGATATACCAACCATTTACATAATTAAATACGAGTATTATATAATTATTATAATTTATCATATTCTACCTATATATTATCTCATATGAAAAAAGCGCTCAAGATTTTTATTCGAATATTTAAAAAAAAAAGAAACATTCAAATGAATTATACACTAGTAGATATAATAATATAGGTATATTAGTTTAATTTATTTATAATACATATACATAATATAGTTTATATCTAGTTTTGATAAATATAAATAATTATATTAGTTTTTAGATTTTACTTAATAATATAAATCATTTTATGATTTCACTGATTTATAATTTATATGTAGGTACAATTTAATATCAATAATAATCCCTAATTATTTTAAGGGTATATAGGTATTCAGAAGAATTTATTTCTGAATAAATTTGACATTTTTTGTATGTTCTAAATTGACTTCCTGAAATTAATAAATAAAATAATTAAGGAAAATTCATGAATTTTAAACGACAGTCTTAAAAATATTATTTTGATTTTCAAATGTATAATTTTTGTTAGTTAAAAAACCATGACATACAATAATTATATATTAAAACCCAGATTACAAAAATAAAACCTACTTTTTTCATTGTGTATAATTATACATATAACTAACTTTGTTGTTATTTTCAGTGCTCATCAATCACTGATTTTGCTGTTGTAATTAGTTTAAATTCATTTTAATAATAATGTACTTGTTTGTTATTGCACCGCCAGTATATCTAATAAAATTTATCGCTTCCCCCACTCTTGATTGTTATCACCCGCAATAAATAAAATAAACATATATTTATTTATTAATACATTTATTTATATTTTAACGCTCGTAAGAACTCAAGCACAATAAGATAAATAACATATAATACAGTGATATATAGTAAAACGAAAAAAAACAAAAAAAAAAAACAATTAATGAAATTTGACATATCTTAGGTATACAGGTAAATAATAATCATACAAAATAAATTTACCTTAAGGATGACTGGCTATTTGATTGAAATATATCGAGATTATTTATGCTATTGCATTTCCGTTCAATTCGGTCTATTGGGTTATTATAACCATAAGAAGTTCGATGATTTTTTATAGAGAAGGTTGGATGAATACATTAATAAGTTTGGACATAAAGTTAATGTGATTATTACGACGTCTAGACTAAAGACTATCTAACTGGAGACTTTCTTGAATCATTCTTAGTGATATAAGTAAGGATGGAGAAATGTCCCCAGTACTACGTTGTTGCTTGCAACCAATATATCGTAAAATCCTTCTCTGTATACACTTTAAAGATTCACTTAATCCTTACTGCGACAGGTTCCATATTACTGAAAAGTATTCAAGTATTGGCCTGACTAATGACATAAATATTTTGAGATAAAGCTCATCCTTAAAATCTTAACTATTTCTAATTAAAAAAACATAGATTTTGTTGAAATAATACTCCAAGTTCTCTAACATTCTTTCTAAGAGTATATCCCCAAGAATGAGGTAATCATAATCTAATATTTTTAAATAATGGTAAAACGACATTTTAACACATTTGGAGGTGTTCAGTTTTACGCCATTTCTAATGCACCAAACACTATGTCTATTAAGATCATTCTGTATTTTTATGGTGTTTTCAACTGAATTTATATTAGCATATAACTTTAAATCATCTGCAAATAACTGATAATTACAAAAACTAAGGGACGAACTTATATACATAATGAAAATAGCAAATGATAGTGGTGATAGATAACCACCTTGAGGAACACTGGAAGGAGCTGAAAAGAGTTTAGTTAAGAAACCATGTAATTTTACTTATTGAAATCTGTTTGCAAGGTATGAAGTAAACCAAGGTAAAAAGGGTTTAGAAATACCATATATGCTTAGTTTATCTATTAGAATAGAATGGTCAACACAGTCGGAGGCTTTATTAATATTCGTGTAAATAACATTTCATTGTTTACCCATTTCCATAGAATTAATTAGTGCTGTATAACCATATAATATTTGTTTCCACAGATCTACCTTTCATAAAACCACGTTGATTTGAGTTAACCAGATTATTCAAAGAGAAGTTAGAAAAGGCATTATCAGGTTTTCTAATAACTTGGCCATATAAGATAATTTATTTATTGGTCTATAAATAGTTATGTTGATTTTTGGGCCAGATTTATAAATAGGTGTAATAAAACTACTTTTACATTGTTCAGGAGATATACCTAGACGTTTAGAATGATTACCTATATATAATTCAAATAAGAAAAGTGAGGGAATATTTACAGGAAGGTAATAATATGTTAGGAATCCCATCTGGTCCAGGACAGGAGTTTAGATCTATAGTACTAATGCCTTTAAAAATTTCTCTAATAGAGAACTCGATAAGAGGTAAACTTATGATATCAGAGTTGTCTATAAGATTATCCAAAATATTATTTATACTTAAACTTTCAGTGGAATAAACAGAACTAAAAAAACATTTGAAAAGATTCGGTACCTCATAACCTCCAGTTACGATTTAATCACCAAACTACATAACGGAGGGTATACCGTCATCAGCTTTTAGACTCCTTATATAACGCCAAAAATATTTTGGATCAGAAGAGAGGACTGCCTCTAATTTATGGATATAACGTGAACGACATCTCTTAGATTCAAGTTTACATAATCCTTGTAAACGGAAAAACTCATTATAATCATTATGGTCATGAGTAATTTTGTATTGTCTATGAAATATTTTCTTCTATGCGATAAGTGATTTAAGCTTATGGCTATAACATATGGGGAAAAGCAATTTTTGACCTGAAAATCTTGGAAAATAGCTTCTAATGGCATTGGTAAGTGTGTTAAAAAAATTAGCGATAATAACTAGAAATTCTAAGGCATCATTTAACAAGTAGCTTCAATCAAATGTAGACAAATTATTTCATTATTATCCTTATTAAAATTAAACTAATAAGACAAATTGGTAAGATATTGGTATGATGGATAATAGGGATCAGAAATTTGATGTGGTGGATGGGAAGGATCAATAGTAACAAGTGGGAAAGTACATTTTGAAATCTCAAAATTATAATAGTTAAAGAGTAAATCTCAAACAACATATTGCGTAAATTACCAAAATCACTGTTGTGATTCTTCTTCTTTATCTGGCCCTTCATACTCTTTAAAAATTTTCACCGATATCACTAAATACCTCACACATTTTTGTGACTTCCATTTGACACTCACACTCGACAGAGACACATTTTTTTCTGTCTTGGGCTAGTTCATTTATATCTTGAACCCCTATTCTGTTCAGATCCTCTTCCACTACATCTAACCATCTTTTTCTTGGTCGTCCTCGAGCACATTTTTCCGTCTTCTATAACTCCAGGACTACTCTGTTTATATCGTCTTCACTACACCGCCACACATGGCCTAGGCATTGGATCCTTTGTCCTCTGATGAAAATTACTACTGATGCCATTTCCATTTCTTCCTGCAGCTCTTTGTTATACTTTCTCCTCCATGTTCCATTTTCATTATCATACACTGGTCCACATATTACCCTCAATATTTTGTTCTCATTGCTTGTGGTAGTCCATGTCTCGCACCCATATGTGAGTGTAAGTCTTTCTAATTATTGCTGTATACAGCATTGCTTTACTTTTTTTTGAAATTAATTTTGATTTTAAGAACATATTTAGAACGAAGGCTTTTCTTTATGCTTTTATTATCCTTACACCTATTTCCTTAGCCCAGCCATTGTTTTTCTCAGTACTGCCCCTAAGTATCGAAATTCATTGACTTTTCGAAAACTAGTGATCCCGTATTAGTGTTGTCTTCCTCGCCTAATAGTTCCATTATATTTGTTTTATCCATATTTATTTTTACGCCAATTTTACTGGCTGCTTGTTCGAGCACCTGAGCTGCTCTTTCTGTATCTTCTAAGAAGTTATCTAAGAAATTGAGATCATCGGCAAAACCAAGTACTTGTGTACACTGTTGGCCTATCGCTATCCTCGTTGTATTCATTTGCATCTCCTTTATATTTTTGCTCCAAAGCTAAATTGAATAAGGTAGGTGAGAACGAATCTCCTTGTTTTAATCCTGTACTTACTTCGAAAACTTCAGATACTGTTTCTTGAACTCTTACTCTACATAGTGTATCTTCCATTTTAACATTTTTGTCAGAGCTACAAGTTACGTTGGGATTTCGAAAACCTTCATTATATTTTTTAAAGGCTTTCTCTATGTACACTCTTATAGACATTTTTAAAATCATCAAATAGATGCCAGATAATTTGACCGTACTCGTACTTTTTTTTCTATTAGCTGTCCTATATCTGACAGCTTTTCGATCGTCGACAATTCAATTTGGAAACCACACCGATATTTTCCTAGGTCTTCTTCACTTTAGGTGTTAGTCGGTTTAGTAGAATCTTCGCAAAAACTTTGTAGTCTAAGTTCAGAAAAGATATTTCTCTATAGTTTTTGCACTTCGTTTTATCACTTTTTTTATTTAAAGGTATGATTACAGTTCATTCCATGTTTTTAGCCTGTTTTTTATTTCTCTATCACTAGCCTTCCTCTTAAACTCTTCATCATTGGTCGTTACATCATTGGTCTTTTATTATCTCTGTTTATGTTTTTCAGTATTGGTCTTCCTTTATGATTTTTTTCCATTGATTATTCCTTCTAAAATTAATCCTAGTAACCCTTCATGCCTTAAAATATGCCCTATTAATTCATTTCACCTTTTTTGTATACTCTTCCGTATTGATTTCTTCTCAGATACCCTTTATAAAACTTCTTCATTAGTGATCCTGTCTGTCCACCTTATCTTTACCATTATCCTGTAGCACCAAATTTCGAATGTTTTTATTCTTCTCCTTTCTTCTTTTGCTATAGTCCAGGTTCGTATCTTTATAACATAAAGCTCCAGAAGTACGTTTTTCATAAGTTCTTTGTAATTTTTAGATGGATATTTTTGTAGTAATAAGACATCTCTTTTTATTAACTGCCACTTAAGCTTGATATATTTGATTTATGATTACTTTTTACATTTCTCACCTGAATTCATAATGCTACCCAAATATGTGAAGTCTTCTACTGGTTCTATAGTTTTATTATCATTTAATCTTACTCTTGTTCTACTGGGATAGTCTCTACTACAGATTACAACGTTTTTCTCTTTGAGTTCATTTTCATATGTAACTCCATTACCAGCTCCATTATTCTTAAAATCTTTTTTTAGCTCCGTTTCATTTTTCACTACTTTTACAATATCATCCGCGAATCTTACCATATATATTCGGTATCCATTTATCTATATTCCCAGTTGTTTTTTATCTCTTATAGTATTTTATTGAAAATATGCATTAAATATTAAAGGTGATAATGTACATCCTTGTTTTTATGTTTCATTTTTCTGGACTCTTTTTGAATATCTCCCATTTTTATGATCGCTCTTTCATTCTTAAACAATTAAAGCAGCAGTTTTCTTTGATTGTAACTCCAGCTCTTCTCTGCATTTTAAACATTACTTCCCAATTTACATTATCAAATGCCTGTCCATCTCATCAAGGGCAATATATGTTGACTTATCTCTCCTCATTATTTTCTCAATTATTAGTCATAGAGCAAGTTTCGCCTCTCTTGTACCTCTATTTTTCCTAAACTCGAATTGATCCTCTGATGATATGTCTTATATTTTCTTTTCCAATCTCCTTAACATAATTTTATTTTTGCTATAACAAGCCAATGAATCGATACTTTTCACCCTTTTTAGCTAATTTCTTCTTTGGTATGAGAATAATTATTATACATTTTACAAAATTGCTTGGTATATCCTCCGTTTTATTAATATCTTTAATCAGTTTAAATAATACATTGAGCATATTTTCTCCTGCTTTCTTCCAATGTTCGATTGAAACTTCTTCGACTTTGCTATCATTACTGTTGGAAGTGGCAATTTGCCATATAAGCTTGTACTTTAATTGTGTCTCCTGATTTAATTTCTATTTTGACAAGAATAATCCTTTCACTATACTGTATATAACTTTTCACTTTATTCCCAATATTCTTTCCATGCATCACGCCTACTCCTTTCTTTCCAGGACTTTCATCTGCTGTACCTGAGTATATAAATCTATGCTCTCCATTCCATATATCTCCTGCTAGAGGAAACCTAACTCTTCTAGAATATCAATGTTTAGCCTTGCCATATCTAATTTTAGATTTTCGAGCTTACCGCATTGCAGTAGGGTTCGTACATTCCAGGTTGCTATTCTTCTATCTCTTCCAACTAATTTGACCAATCCTTACTTACTAGTAGTCCCCACCCAGAAATCCGAATGGGGGATTATTTTACCTTCAGAATATTTTACTTGAAATAATATCATGGTCAGTGATTTTATCAATTTTAATGCGGTGGTTTCCTTTTTTCTTTTAGCATCGCAGTATATCCACCAGTTATTATTATTTCATATGTAGCTGTTTCTACCTCTGAGAGATTACCTGCTCCTACATTTAAACTCAATATTGTATGAACTGCTGCCCTATTAAAAGTCCCTTTTAGACGCCTTTCACATTGTCAAGAGACAACCGATGGCCTATTCTAACCCCAACCACCAGGTTATACCTATGGTATTATATTATTATATTGTAATAATTTATGAAAATTGTCATTACTATTATTATCTTTTATAAACTTATAATATATTTTATGATTTAAATTGCTTTTATTTATTTATTACTATTAAAATAGTGTAAACAATATTAATTCAAAATGAATAATAATTTGACATTCAACATACCTTAAAAAATGCAATCTTTGTGTATTAACATATACAAACTAAGTAATTCATGAGCTTCTTTATTTCTTAAGCGATCCTAAATTAATAAATTGTTATAAATGATATATGGTTTTATATATAATTATGTGATTAGAAATTCATTCCAAATAAACAACCAACTTTAAAACTTTATCATTTATTAGTTAATTAATTACATTTATTAGTTACATTACTAGTACCAATGAACTTCATTATCTAACATTTAATTATAGAGATACTTATATCTTATATTCTATGAATCGTTTTCCCTTTATCGCATATAACATGTATCAAGAACTATAATAGAAACATTGAATTTTATATGCGACGTCTCTAATTTGTCCAAATCCTACAAACATGAATCAACATCCACCCGCAAACTTCGGATTATAGTCAACGGATAATTTTAACAAAATTTTGGATAAAATACTATTTCATGCATTATTAATGTATTATAATATTTTAATTGGTAAAAAATTAAATTATTTTTTTAATTATACCATCAATAATCTTACAACTAACAATAATACAACATAATCATCACTCGTTTATTACTAAACCAACCAAAGAACTTTCAAATATTGTTTGATTCAACATTTCTCGTATGGGTAAACAATATTCAGCAATATATTCTGAATATCGTACTCAAATAAAATCATAAAGAATAAATTTGTCAACAAAATATCTTAAATCGTAAAAAATTAAGGATAAGAATATATATATATATATGCAATAAAAACTTGCTACTCGTAAAATTATATACATTTTATTTAGAGAAATATGTAAACTAATGTAAAAAAAGCCGAACTAAATACTGCTGTGGAAGGGATAAATGTGAAGAAAGAATAATAGTGATGTCACCATGGGCGCCTATATGGGGGGGGGGCAAGAAAAGGACATGTCCCTCCCCTGGAATAAACATTATATACATAAAAACGAGAATTTTACAAAATATTCAAAGTCCTATATTTTGTAGAAAAATTAACATAACGGTTCTAAAATTTTACCAGTTATAAACTCGTATAGTTCCTATGTGAACACCTAATAAATTTTTTTCAAGTCTTTAATTTTAAAATTGCCTGAGTTATCATGAAATATTGAAATCGAATTCGTCAAAATTTCAGTTTTCTTGAAAAATGCCGTTTTTTCTACCACTTAGGTTCAATTTTGAGAAATTCGAAAAATTACCTAAATAAGGTACCAACTACATCCACTTATCAACCGGAAACATATGCTATAATTCGTGCAAATCGGAGCATTATTTCGGGTAGTCTTCATACTTCATACTTAAAAACAAAAAAACATAAAAGACACACATCATTGTAAATCTAATACATTCTTCGCTTCGCTTAGAATCTAAAATGATAAGTGTTCGATTTATCTAATATATATAAATAATATATTAAAATAAATTATTATTTGAATAATTTTTAATATTTTTCATAATCTTCCAGTTCGGTTTACATAATGTAATAGTATAATTTGAAATTATATATATATTAATTTCTATTATATTAGAAACCTATTTCTATCTCATGGCTGAACCTATTTATAAATAGATGAATAAATTAAAATTTTGTCCCCTCCTTGAAAATTTTCCTATGGGCGCCCTTGGATGTCACAGTATTAGAAAGCCATAATTTTCTGAAATATAAATGTCCGGAATGATAAAAACACGGACCGTAATTTTCTGGAATGTAAAAATGCGGAATATGAATATTTCAGGTTGTAACGTCCCGGAATTTTAAATGATGAAATGTATTAATAGCCCGTATCGCAATAATCATTAATCCGGAATAATATATTTCCGAATTTTATTAAAAAAAACATAAACTCAAAATACGCTTTATATTTCGTGAAGTCCTGCAATTAAACCACAACATATAAGGTACTTGCCGATTACCGTGATTACCGTGATCGAACCTTTTATCATCGAATAAATTTTTGGACTTTTTCCAAATATTTAAAAAAAAAAATTTCGCATTTCTCCTACGTTATAAATCAATTTTGATTATTTATACCCATATAATACTCATATAATGGGTACTTATCATAGAAGAAATATCCAAAAATCTCGAGAAGCGAGATTTCAGGTCACATGAAACTACGCACTATCAACACCAGTATCAGGTATTTGAAGTAATTATGTCCTATATGGGTCATATATATGGGTATATATGTCCTATGGGTGGGTATGCCGTAGACCCATCATCACGAAATGTGCCGGAAATTGGCGGTTGAGGATGTGAGCAAAGCCGGTAGGCGTAGCGAGCATCCCTTCAATTTGAAGAGAACTTTACGATTTTTTATTTTTGTATCATTTAAATAATCAAAATTGATTTATTAAATTGGGAAAAGTGGCAAAAAAATTTAAAAATTTGAAAAAGTGCAAAAAGTTTAGTCGATTATGCTAGGTTAAATAAAGAGAGTCGCGTTAACGACTTTTTAGTTAGGCGTCTAATGGCGAGTACCAATGTTGACCCAATTTTTGGAAAATATTTAAGTTAATTTATATTAATTTGATAACTTAATGTTATATTATATTGTACAAAAAGCAGGTATTTTTAAATGTTGTACAACTGATATACGTATACTAAAGAGCAATTGCCCGTGTAATTATAAAATATAATAAAATAAAATGCCTATATCATCAAATTTTTTGTTAATTTTATTTAACATTGTTGTAAAATATTGAAATATAATAGGAAGAATCCATATAAATACTTTAAATATTAATTTTATAAGCTGATTATTCAGCCGCAGTTAGCGATTACGCTAGCCGCGCCGTGGTTACAGGTGTGCAAATCATAGTGTTTTATTTTAATTAGAATTTGAATGCAATGATAAACAACCCCATTTGAAAAATTATTTTGAGGGAATTTATGTCATATATGGGCATTTAGGTGACAATGGAGTTTATGATCATTTATATTGAACTTATATATTTTAAAATTTTATAGGTTGTTCATTTATGTACCATATGAGTAGCTATATAGTCCCGTTATTTGTGATAACATTTTGCATTTTAAATATTTAATAAAAAATGTCAAAATTTTAATCAACACCTATATTATCTGACTGAACTTCGCTAAGAATTTTTTTCAAATGCAATGGTTTATCATTGCTTTCAAATTCTCATTAAAATAAGACTAATTAATAACACTATCATATGTATACCTGCGGCAGGAGTATCAGTTCTCCTTTTAGATTCTGAGGGAGCGAAGAATGTATAGGTTTTACAATGATTTGTGTCTTTTTTTTTTTTTGTTGTGTCTGAAGACAATTTTAATACCCGTAATATTGCTCCGATTTTCACGAATTTTAATAAATTATGCCGTTTCAAAAATTGTGATTCAATGATTAACAATTACCCAGCAATATTGGAGTTTTTAATAAATTAAGTTGAGGACCAACATGATAAAGATGCAATTGAGGCTATAGGTAGAAATTAATTTGATTAAAAAAAATAAAATCATTTTATAAATTTGTGTGTTTTTAACATATGTATTATATTACTAAATTGGTACTTAAAGGATGACAGTTATT
This sequence comes from Tetraneura akinire, assembly GCA_021307375.1. Lineage (NCBI taxonomy): Eukaryota > Metazoa > Arthropoda > Insecta > Hemiptera > Aphididae > Tetraneura > Tetraneura akinire. The sequence continues at coordinate 4,026,306 of JAIUCT010000012.1, read as the reverse complement.
ATTTTAAACATGTATTGCTAATATCTATAAAAAAATTCAGTTATTCTCAGCCAAATAAAAAATTGTAACTTTTTGATCGGAGTAACCATATTAAAAGATATTCAATTAATACGAAATACGGTATACGAAATATAAGTTTTCGATTGCAAATTGGATGTAGTTTTTACTTTATAAAGGTCATTTTTCGAATTTCTCAAAATTGACCCCATGCGACACAAATAAAGGACGAAAAAATAAAGAAAAAGGAAATTTTTCCTTTGACGAATTTTATTCATCAGCTAAATTTGTTTATAATAGTAATCATAGTTATAATATTATTATATATATATAAATATATGTTATTGTTACTAATAGAAACCAAAATAATAATATTATTGAAACTAATAGCACTAGGACCCATCTATAAACAGAAATTTCCATCATAAATCTTATAATATTTCTTTGAGCAATCCCCTGGCCATATCACAGATCATAGATCATAGATCATAGATCATAGATCATTGTTCAAAGTACATAGATCAAAGATCATAGACCAACGATACTCGTCTTTAGGTATATAATATTTGAAAAAATTTGAAATTTTTGGCATAAAGGTCTGAAAATTTTATTGAAGTATTTTTTATATTTACATAAAAATCCTTTTTTTCAATTTTTTTTATAGCTGTTTAAATTTGATATTTTTATAATCATAAATGTTATGAAAAAAATGACAAAAAAACGGCATTATATGACGGAACTTCGCTCAGAATCCTTTTTTCGAATGAAATGGTTGGCCATTGCATTCAAATTATAACTAAAATTAAACACTATGATTGCACACCTGCTTTTTTATTACATATCTGTTTCCATGGAACGTGCGTCTATGGCATTAAAAGTTTTTGTTAGTGTTTCGTTTTGTGTTTTTTTTTTTTTTTATTATAATTAAAACGACATTTCTATGTAGTTATTGGCTTATTGCCTACCAAAAAAAGATATCGGTAGTTAAACGCCTCAAGCACGAAAGAAAAAAGCTATATGAGCTTCAGAAACATTTACATAATGATAAATTAAATTGAATGTTGTATATATTTTATATTTTTTTATCTATGTTTATGTAGTAGAATTTATTTTTAGCATAATCACAGGTAACGAATTTAACACATAATATAAGACATATATGTAGTAGGATTCCTACCGGGCTACGAGATATACGGGTTTAGCTAGTTCTTAATAATTTTGGATTTTGGAGGATTGAAGGTTATATTATGTGTTCAAACTAATCAATTATGGTAACTATATTATATTAATATGATAGATAAGAATTCATTGACCACACAAAGCACAACATAACGTGGTGTAGTAGATTTATAGAAAAATAAAAGGACATTATAATTTAAATAAATATTGGTCCAATTACTAAATATGGATAATATATGTTGTAGATAATTAAATTAATTTGTTACCTAATTTATTTAATTCATTTTGGAATTTAAAAATTAATTTATTTTAGGGTCAGCCTGTTAGGAAACTACCAAATTACTAAAGAACCAAAATCTTGATTTTATTTATTTTACTTTTATAAGGAATTAAATTAAATCTAAGAGACATAATGACATTATATTAAGTATTCGCATAGATAATTTATATGCTTGATACAATTTTGCAAAAGTTACTTTTGATTTTTAAATCTACGAATACAAATACCTACCTACATAAAATAAAACTTTATTAAAAATATTCCAAATTGTAATCACTAAATTATATCTGATTAAACGTTGTTCAGAAATATTTTTTTCAATTTCATTGTATTCAAACTTTAATATTAACCTTATTATACTATCCTATACCTTCAGCAATATTATTGTTATATCATTATCCTAAATTTGTATATATTGTATTATTTTAAATTATCGACATTGTCGATAATTAATACTAACTTAAATTAAATCTATTATTTAATATTGTTTATTATAAATTTAAAATATAAGGGAATGGATACTGGTATGCAAAGGATACAGCCATACAGGTGTAAGGAGGATAGTTTAAATAATATTATTATATTTAAAATTTAATATAGCGTAATTTTAAAATCTGGAAAACTCTATATAAAATTCGTGAAAATATCTATAGTCTTAAATAATATCTAATTATTATAATCATATTATTAGTCTAAAGAACTATAATAAATTATTATTAAAATAGTCTGTATTAACTATTAATAAAATAAAATAAATAAATTATAAAAAGCCAGAAAAACATACTCGTATCTATTATTCAGATTATTAAAATATTTATGATATAATAAATTTAACTAGGAAATGTTATTAATTTTACCTCTGTATTAATCACAGGTAGTGATATAGCTCTTTTCAGTAAATTCATTGCTAAATGAAAATTAATTTCTGCATTCAATACATACATGTATATTAAAGCTTCTATTTTATTTATTTCAAAACGATTTGTATGGTCTATAATGTTTTGAAATTCATTATAATGCTTAGCAATATCAATCAATTTTCTTTTGCCTTTTTTATGTTGAGGTAAGTGGCTTTTCATTATTCCATCAACGGTAAGGAATTTATTTCCTTCTACCTAATAAAAAATTAATATCTATATCTGTTAATTAGTATATAAATTATATATTTACATTTACAAAACAAAACTTATAATTATTAATTATTACTGTATTACTAAAACTATATGAACTTTATGAATAACCAAAGATGTAACAATAGTTAACATACTATTAATATAACTATTAAATTTGTATACCTAATTGTTTTAATTTTATTAGTAAATAAAATTTATTCAGAATTCGCGAAGAAAACATTCATTGACGATAAGATAATAATGATGAACCCAACCGGTGAAACGACGGTGTTGTTGAATATTACATTTTATTTCCGAGATACACTTTGACATAATATAGATGTGATTTCTTTATGTCCGGTGGATCACGTTTAGTGTCTAAGTGTCCTTTGTATGTGCCTCTGCTTCACTTATATGCGAGACACACGCCGTTGCTCAGCTATACGTCTAGACTGACTATCAATTTACTTGTGTACTTTTAAATACAACTAATGAGTATTCTCATCCACTGTTTCGGTTTAAATAACTGATAACTGATAACAAATTATGGTTATTATAAAATTATTGTAAATAAATTGTAAAAGTATGTAGGTAGGTACTAAAAGTATTGTTTAAATATTTTACGTTTTATTCTTGAAATTAAACACTGATATATTGATTAAACATCTTGTATAATTAAATTTTACGTACATTCGTTAAATTCTCTATTATTTCTATGTTCGATGATGAGTAAACAGGAACCAAAATGACGGATGAGAATACTCATATGAATATTAATGGTATTTTAGTACAACAGGTACAACATATCGCGTTTATGCTATACGCCGTTGTTAATGAGTTTAGTCTTTTGATTATTTCTACGAATCAGTGTGAGACGTGGCTTGACTGTTAGATAGTAATATTATTACACATGTTCGCATAAATGTCAATCGTCCAGTGTTTAGTTTAAACGGCCGTTTTCCTTCTATGTCATTAAGTGATTGCCTTTGCTGGATGAACCCGCCGTCTAGCGGGAACATCGGAACATGGTCGTAATTCGTAAAACTATTTTATCGTCATTTTTATGCATTTTTTTCGTTTTTTTTTTAAATTAAAATAACTATTGATGTATATTTCTAGTTTACAGGATACCTTATTAGGGGATTTTTTTTTTTTTTTTTTTTGATCTAATGTACTTTTATCTGAATAAAATAATAGTGTAATCAGAATTTTGCGCAATCAATTATTTTCGAAGTTATAGCAATTTGAAATTTAGTAATTTTATAAGATTAAGTTAATGCCCCCTGATAGTAATTAAAAACCTATTTTTTAAACATCTATTTACACTCTTATCTAAATAATTACTATACTATACAAACTAACTCCAACCAACCATGAACAACAAAAACCTTAAAATCATCCAATGGAATCCTAATGGATTCTATTCCAAAATTGACGAAATAAAACTAATAATTAACAGGTTTTCTCCAGTAGCTCTGTGTATACAAGAAACTAACTTTACCAATAATAAATCTGGGTCTTTAAAAAATTATACAACTTTTTTCCGAAACAGAACTAGTCCTATTAGGGCTAGTGGAGGAGTAGCTACCTTTATTGATACTCAATATCCTTCTGAAGAAATTACCCTTATCACAAATCTAGAAGCAGTTGCCGTAAGAATTTCTTTTAAATATAAAATAACGATTTGCAATTTGTATATACCTAACTCGCAGGTTCTCAGCTATACAGATATTCAAAACATTATCGACCAACTACCTACTCCTTTCATAATTTTGGGCGATTTCAACAGCCATAATACCATGTGGGGCTGCAACGACACAGATCTAAGGGGTAAAATTATAGAAAAAATACTTGATAACAACTACAACATAAATATTCTCAACAATGGTCAAGCAACACGAATTAGTACCAGCACCGGAAACCTCTCAGCAATTGATCTGTCTCTTTCTTCATCAACTATTACACCTCATTTAGAATGGAACACTATACCAGAACTCTCAAGTAGTGACCATTTCCCAATCAAATTAACACTTAACTATACTAACCCTGTCGAAGAACAAACTCGTAGTCTCAAATGGAAACTGACAAATGCCAACTGGAACACCTACCAAAAAGATATAGAAAAAAATCTAATAAATTATTCCTTCTCTTTCTCAAACAATAGTAAGGTGGAGGATAATATAGAGAAACTAAATAATTTAATTTATAGCACGGCTTCGAACATTTTTGAACAATGTAGCTATTCTGGGAAAAGGTCACCAGTACCTTGGTGGAACAAAACTATCAAACATGCCATAAGGAACAAAAAAACAACCTTCAATAAATTTAAACGTACAAAGGATTTCAACGATTTCATCGAATTTAAAAAAAATAAAGCGTTAGTCCGGTATTTAATAAAAAACGAAAAAAAAAATCTTGGAGAAAATTCACGGCAGACCTTAATAGCAAAGAGTCAACAACTAATATATGGAAAAAAATTAAGATCATTAAAGGTATTCCCATGGCCCCAATAAAAACCATTCGATCAGAAAATTCCATACTAACAGAATCTCACGAGATAGCTCAAACAATTGGCCAATATTTTTATTCTAACAGTAGCGACTCTTCATTAACTCCCAACTTCCTTAGTTATAAACAAGATAAAGAAAAAGAAGTGGATTCCACGACAAACCCACAATCTAACCTTGACCAAGGCAATATTTTAAATGAACCAATTACCTTGCTTGAAATAGAATTATGTCTTCGTGGTAAAAAAAGCAATAGTTGTGGATCCGATAAAATTCCGTTCATTTTTTTACAAAACCTCCCTCCTAGTGGCAAGTTACTTCTACTTCATCTCTACAATCAAATTTGGGAAACTGGCGTAATCCCAATCAAATGGAAAAATGCAATCATCACTCCAATTCCGAAAAAAAATCAAAATATTTTCAAACCTACAGGATATCGACCAATATCAGTACTCTGCAGTATGAGCAAGTTATTAGAAAAAATCATTTACAATCGACTAAATTGGTATGCAACTCAACATAAATTCCTATCACCTTGCCAACATGGTTTCAGAAAACACCACTCAACCACCGACTGCCATGTAAAAATTGAAACTGAAGTTATAGAAACTTTTGCCAATAAACAATCAATGATCCTAATAAGTCTCGACATACAAAAGGCATACGACACTGTTTGGCGATACAGAGTAATTAATCTACTAAAAAATTGGAACATACATGGTAACATGCTGATCTTTCTAACTAACTTTTTAAATCAACGATCCTTCCAAGTAAAAGTTAGAGATCAAATATCAAATACATTTATGTTAGAGAATGGTGTGCCACAAGGTTCTCCCCTCAGCATTTTTCTATTTCAAACAGCAAGTAATAACCTTCCTAATATCATCAAAAATCCTGTCAAATCAATCATTTTTGCAGATGACACCTACATATATATACGAGGTACGCAAATTTCTGCAATGACCGGAATTCTCCAAAAATGCCTGAATGACCTTTGTAAATGGTGCTTCAAAGCTGGTTTCTTTTTTTCACCTCAAAAGACAAAATGTATTTTATTTTCAAACAAAAAAAAACTAACTAAACCAAAACTTTTCCTCGGTTCAAGTTCTTTACCTTTTGTTGAAGACATTTCAATACTTGGTCTCACTTTCGACAATAAGTTATCATGGAAACCACATATTATGTCACTCAAAAAAAGTACATACAAAAGCCTAAATGTTATTAAATCTTTAAGTCACTACGAATGGGGTGCCGAAGGTACTGTATTACTGAAAGTATATAGATCACTTGTAAGATCCAAACTTGACTATGGTTCAATTTGTTACGGAAACTCTAACTCGAAGATCTTAAAAACTTTAGATACAATTCATAATGCAGGACTGAGATTCTCAACTGGAGCATTCAAAAGCAGCCCGATAGTTAGCTTATTATCTTTGACGGGAGAACCCTCACTTCAGTTCCGAAGAACTAAATTATCACTTAATTATATAGCTCGTATCATATCTACACCTGATAATTCAACTATTTACTTTTTAAACCAAAAAAATTTCTCTACTATTTATGAATACAATTATAAACTAAGAAAACCATTAGGGCTAAGGCTACAGAAAGAGATGAAGGACATTAATATTGTATATAATGAAATATGTCAACGTAAAAATAGCCAGATACCCACTTGGCATCAACCAAATTACCTAGTTGATACTAGTTTAACAGAACACTCAAAAAAAGATACACCAAATACTATTTATAATAATCTATTCAACGAACTTATACACAATTCATATGTCAGAACTCAGATCTACACTGACGCATCGAAAACGGAAATGGGCATAGAACTAGCAGTAGTTCATCTTGATGAAACTAAACTGTTCAAACTTAACAATAAAAGTAGTATTTATACAGCCGAATACCTAGCACTACTTAAAGGTGCCCAATTAGCTCTGGCGATTAATCATACAAAAGTAGATATATGTTCTGACTCACTCAGTGCCTTAACTAATCTAAAATCCAAAACACTGACAGAGCCATTAGCTCTGAAAATTAGTAACCTTCTCTCCAAATCAAACAAAGAAATTAGATTCTTATGGACCCCAGGTCATTGTAACATTAAGGGGAACGAGAAGGCAGACAAAGCTGCCAGAGATGCAATTAATAGTCCCGATAGTGATATAATTCATATGTCCTCTCTCATAGATATTAAAAGAAATATCAATGTATACTGCTTCAATTTGTGGAACTCACAATGGCACATGACTACGGAAAACAAGTTAAGGGAAATCAAGTGCTCCATTGAACTTTGGCCCAAATACACTGATTTAAACAGGAAAAATGAGGTAATTCTTAATCGATTTCGCATTGGCCACACTAAACTCACACACGGACATCTCATGGCAAAAGAAGATCCACCCCTATGTCCAACATGCAATACAAACTACTCAATCAAACACATCATCGTCCACTGCCCAAACTTCAACGAAGCTAGGAAAGACTTCAACATCCCCGACAACCTATACGAAGCAATTGGTCCATTCTCAAATTTTCTTAATGTTATCCTATACTTCAAAAAAATTGAATTGTACAATAGTATATAACATCAAAATGTAAAATGTTTTTTTTTTTTTTTCAGCTAATAACCTTTGTAGTTGATGCTTAATCAATAAAAAAAAAAAAAAAAAAAAAAAAAAAGATTAAGTTAAATAATCCATTTTATTATCGTTTGTTCAACAACTCTTGTTGATTGTTTACACTTTCTTTAAAAATTTAAATTTTTAGCTCTTTTTTCCTACATTATTAAATAAATTTTGATTATTTATACCCATACAATACTCATATAATGGGTCCCAATTATGGAGTAAATATCCAAATGTCTCGCGAAGCGAGGTTTTAGATCAAACGAAACTTCTTCCTATTCGCACCAGTATCAGGTTTATGAGGTAGGTATTAGGTACTTAGGTGGTATGCCGTAGTCCCTTGGGGCGTAACCCCAACCTCACGAAAAGCTTAAGAAAGTGAGCGAAGCCGGCGGGTGTAGCAAGCATTCCTTTCACTTGAAAAGAACTTTATGATTTTTTTTTTTTATCTTATGTATATCAATTCAATAATTAAAATGGATTTATTATATAGGAAATATGCAGAAAAAAAAACTTAGATATTTGAAAAATGTGCAAAAATTTTAGTCAGTTATGCTATAGGTTCGAACTCTAAGACTTGAATATAAATGTAATGCACTAAACTACTAGGTGATGTGAGACTTGTCGAACGATATAATAAAATGGATTATTTAACTAATTCTTATAAATTTATGAAATTTCAAATTATTAACTTCGAAAATAGTCGATTGCGCCAAATTCCGATTGCACGACTATTTTTTTTCAAATAAAACTAATAGGATATTAAAAAAAGTGCCCCATAAACTAGAAAAGTTTCGTCAACTCGTCATAGTTTATACTCAATTCAACATAAGAAACGTAGTCGGCGCTTGACTTATGGCGCATAGGTGTGGCCGTAGCGTAATCACCGAACTCAAATACTGCAGACGACAGGAACCTCGCATAGTATATTGTTAATGAGACAGGTGAACAGATAATTTCAAATGCGTTATGTACATTTTGTTAATAATGAAGTTAAGTGCTGTGTTGGTGTACTTTGCCAATCGTTGCTTGTCGGTAACAGTTGCGAAGAGGTAATTTACTCGGAAGGGGAAAGGAATGGGTGGTATCTGAATCCAAGGTTGTTTGGTCGCCTCCGAATACGTTTCTTAATATGTTGAACGGAGTATAGAAATTCCTATATTCCATACATATTTTGTTATTTCAAAATTGAATTTTCCTGCTCCAATAATAAATACTACTATTGTTTTATTTAAATTAGTAATTGTGGTGGACGGTGGTATTTGTGATAATGGTACTATCTAAAGTTTATGTTGGAACAGAAAAATCCAATTTTAATAATAACAAAAAAATTTATGGAATTTTAAAATTACATCAGGTAATTTAAGAAAAATGAAATTCAGTAGTTGAAATAATATTAATAATATTAATGATCTTGATTTTTAATTGTAATATTATATTACAGTATTCGTGTAAATGGTGGGAGAAAAATGGGTGGTTTAAAGAAAAGCGTTACTTAAAATTTTATATTACATTGACACCGCCATTCACCAGTCTCTAGTTCTCCACAGTCCATCTTTACCATCACCAATACCAATTTGCTATAACATACAATTTCATTTTACATTGTTTAAGGATAACGAACACAATATTTACAGTGTATCTACATATTTTTATTTAAAATAATGTTTTCTACAAAGTGTTTCATTCAAAGGAATTAATGAATTATTCCGAAAACATAAAAATTGGAAAATATGTTTGAAAATAATTATAAAATTAATTTGAGATATTTTGATTGAATCGTATTATTGAACAAATGGGTTGAAGTCTGGCTCTTGGGTCTAGACGAAAATTCGAAAAATTTACAATTCCTTATCAAAATTATATATCTTAAGGTCTATTCAATACTTCGATATTAACAATATAAAACACAGTTTGTGTGATTATTATAATACGTACATAAATAATGGGTACGAAAAAATTTCAAAATATCAAAAAACGCCTGTTCAAACTTCGATATGAATAGTTATCGCGGGATATTACGCGGCTTTAAATCCGTCATTCGTGAGTCCATTATATTTTACCTAAATATTTGTTCACACGCATTATTTATTTATTTATTTTTTAACAAAAACGGGACAAGCCCAAGCATAAATGACATCAGTATAATAAAAAATTTAAATATTTACAACAAAATAAAATATAGAATAGCTAATATAATATTAATAATATAACTAATAATAATAAGTTTACTAAGTTAACAAAATGAACAAAACTTAGACTATAGCATAGTAAAGTACTATAGCATAGGGGTCAGAATTAGCAATTAACATTAAACGAGTTATTATGGAATTAGAAAAGGAAAATTGGATCGTGTTTTACTAACAGGAATTTTAATATTTATGAGAGATTGTAAGTCAGGAAAGACAATTTTACCAGAAAGAAGACCTAAAAGGAAGGAGAGAATCAGTGCATGCCTTCGGTCAGAGAGTGTATAAAGATTTAGAGAGAATAATCATGGGGGGGTGGGTGAAGGATAACTAATTTAAAGGCAGCATAGCGGAGGAACTTACGTTGTACACGCTCAATCATTACACTGGCATTAGCAGTAGATGAGTCCTAAAGGACGCATCTATACTCAAGTACGGGACGGACAAGGACTCAATATAAAGCTGTAAAGGGGTGCGGACACACAAAATTCTTGGGAGAAACGAAAGACAAAACCAAGTATCTTCAGGGCATTGCAACATATTTCCTCAATGTGCTTTATAGTGCACAGAGTGCGAGTAAGGGTAAGGTCCAAGTCGTTGTTACAATCACCAGCAAAGTTTAAAGGAATGTCTTAAATAGAGTAGGGGAAAATTAAAGGAATCTTTAGACGCGAAAAAGTCATTTAAGTACATTTTTGAATTTTAAGAGAAACACCAAGAGATTCACCCCAGGTGACAAAGCGTTTTAGGTCAGCTTGGAGAAGAAGACAATCCGAAAATGAGTCAATACGATAGTATCGTTTCATGTCATCAGCAAAAATGAGCAATTTGGCGTAACGTAGGACTGAAGCGGAGAAATTAACGAAGAAGGTAAAAAAAAGAGGAGAAATAACAGCGCCTTGAAGGACACATGTTGTAGGAGATTAGACATCAGAAAAAACACCATGAACAGAAACAAACTGAAAACGACCAAGTAGATAGGAATGAAACCATGAAAGGAGAGGTTCACTAATACCAAAGTAATCAAGGTGAATTTTTTAGTAACGAGTGATCAACGCGATCGAAAGCTTTTGAAAAGTTAGTATAAATCACATCGACTTGGCTATGCAGACGGAATGATTAAAAAATGTAGGAAGTAAAGACAAGATTGCAAATAAAAGTATAGCGGTTCGGACGAAAGCCATACTGTTCAGGTAGGAGCATATGATTAAGGGAAGGACGTATAGTATGTAAGACAATGGTCTCAAATAAATTGGAGATGTGAGGAAGAATAGTTATAGGACGGTAATAAGAAATATAAGAAGAAATACCAGACTTAAAAATGGGAGTAATAGACCCAATTTTTAGAATTGCGGGAAAAGTTCCAGTAGCAAGGGATTTTCTGAAGAGGAGTGAGAGGAGCCAGGCAATTGTATCACGTAAATTAAACAAAAAATCGCCCTGTATTCCATCTGGTCCTAAAGATTTGTTGCCACGTAAGGAAATGTGAGATTTATGAACATTAATAACGGACATCTGAACATTAGATGGAAGAAAAAACTGGGGAAAAGAAATAGAGATAAGAGAAGGAGTGAGGAAAACAGGAGAATAAACGGAAGAAAAATAGCTAGAGAAAAGATTAGCAGTTTGCAAGGAGTAAGTGCTAGTGATAACAACCTTAGTGATAGTAACCTTCGTGAAGCATACTCGCAGGAATAAAAGAAGAAAAACGATGTTTACGCACAAACTTCCAGAAAGAGCGTGGTTTTTGTGTAAGGTGAGATTCCGAACGGGCGATAAACTCACGATGGAACTTTTTAGAAAAAAATTTATATTGTGCTCGAAGTAGTGAGAAGTGACGATAATCATTTAAGGAATGGGACGACTTATACTTGGCATGAGCTTAGCGCTTCAGAAAAACTAGTTTTTTCAGCTTATAACTAACCCAAGTTGGAAACGTATAAGGACAATCAGAAATTTTAGGTACAAAACGGAGTATTGGGTTGTGTAAAGCATTATAGCAGGCCTAATTGTATGGATTTTTTCCAACTGCATAAATTTTCTTAATATTACAATAATCTGTAAAAATTCTAAAATCTAAATCTTATCTATTGTATATTCTATAAAATATTTGTTCTTGGAAATTCAACTAAAATTTAAAAATATTAACATTAGTGAATAAATGCGTGTAACACTTATATTAAAATATTTTGTAACGATTATTGGCCTACAAGTCATACAACAATATGTTACTGTTTGAATTATTTATTCTATATTTACTATAACTATAATTTTTTAATATATTTTTCAAATGCACATATTCGTTATTTCTACTGCACATTTTATATTTCCTACTGCACAATTAGTGTCCAACTGCACCTTAGAATAAAGCCTGCATCATAGAAAGTGCTCATGGAATATGATCTCCACGTGTCACAACAAATAAATGCCTCTGGATTTATGTATATTTACATTATTAAAAGTAGAGTATCAGTACTTCTGTAGGGTACTATTTTCCCAAAAACATTTTTTGTCGCATACGTATACCACATAAAACGAAATATTTAAATAAAATGTCCAAAAATATATCTATAACAGTATAATACATGTGTTTAATAATTCGAATTATAATGGTATTATCAAATAACCAAATAGCATCCCATCATATATAAATATTCGCGATTATGTTTATTTGATTATAATTACTACATCTTTATCTATTCTCCTTCATATTATATTATCTCACTCCTATGTTTATTTTCAATTATATACATATATTTTATATTTATTTAGATAATCATAATAATTTATCTAATATGATAAAAAAATTAATATAATATAATAATTAAACTGACATAACTTTATCTAATTTAATATTTTTTAGAAAATTATAAGGTAATTTGATAAATTTTATTATATTATAATTAATAATTATGTCATTCGACATTTGATCGTTATACAGTAAAGTTCTATTTTTCAAATTCACCAAATAACTTAAAATTTTTGTCATAGATTTCGGTCAACTTATGGAAAATAATTGACTCACCGTATTTTCTTTGGGTGCTCATTTAGGACCAGATTATGCCGATGAGGAATGGGCAATAGTCAAAAGTCGCGGAGAAAAAATTGTAATATATTTTAATATAATACCGCATGAATAAGACATTCCTCAGTGCCAGTGCGATAGGCCTCTTTATCATATTGTTGATACTGGTCAAAAATTAAGCTATCGTTATAAATGTTCTTCTCACCATAGAATTCCTCCAACTAAAAATACAATTCTAAAATGTTTTCGTACCTACCGCTGGAGAACTCGGAGCACATAAAATTGTTCAATTTGCATATTTGTGGATTATTAAAGAAAATACAATTACTATTTAACAAGAAGTAAATATGACTTTTTTTATTAAAAAAAAAAAATATATATATTTAATTATTACAGAATTTTTAATAAAATATATATATATATAAATATTAAATATACATATTATATTTCATTTTAATATTATATCTTAATTCAATATTATTTTTTAAATTCTGAGCGTAGCGAAGAATGTATTGGTTTTACAATGATGTGTGTATTTTTGTTTTTTTTTGTTTTTAAGTATGATGACACTTTTACTACCCTAAATAATGCTCCGATTATAACGGTTAGTACATGTTTCCGGTAGCAAAGTGGATGTAGTTGGTAATTTATTTATGTCATTTTTCGATTTTCTCAAAATTGAACCTATGCGGTAGAAAAAACGACCAAAAAATGACGAAAAAACGCCATTTTACAAATTTCAACGAATTCGATTTCAATATTTCACGATAACTCGGGCAATTTTGAAGTTAGAGACTTGGAATTTTTTTTGAGGGTTCATATAAGTACTATGTATATGTGATAAAGTTTTGGAACCGTT
>JAIUCT010000012.1:3960373-3982525 GCA_021307375.1 Tetraneura akinire | reverse complement strand
TTGGGGCATTGTAAACAATTAATTTCCCATTTTGGCCGTAACATATATGTCGATTACAGATTATAAAAATAAAAATATAAAAATGAAGAGGTGTTGTGTATATATTGAAGTGTAGATAAAGGTGTGAAAGAGGTAGTGTTGTATTTTGATTAAAACGATTATGAGCTAAATTCAGTCAGATATAAATTATCAATGTAAATACTCAATATATTTTGAAGTTTCTACATTTAATTTTTCTGAGATATTGTCAAATATTTAATAGATTTTGTCAAAATATTACAATTTTTTTTAATATTTCCGAATTATCAAAATTTCTAGGTAGTATAACTTGCTGCTTTATTTAAATATTGAAAAATTATAAAAAATAAAATACAGGGTGTAACAGGTCTATCTGACAATTGCAAAAACTTTTTTTCTATTCATTTTTTTTAACTTTTTTTTTTTTCAAATAAATACTGAGCCCTTGCGCTACAATACTGTCGATTTCAAATATTGTTTTGTACTTGGGAAACTCAAATTTGGAAATTTAAAATTTTATTTTATTGTTTAAGAAAAATTTCAAAATAGCCATATCGTAAACCTGATTTTTAGAAAAATATTAGAGTTTAAAATTCTAATAAAAAAATAATTGAAATCTAGAGTATTGTAGTGCAAGGGCTCAGTATTTATTTGAAAAAAAAAAAAGTTAAAAAAATGAATAGAAAAAAAGTTATTGCAATTGTCAGATAGACCTGCTACACCCTGTATATAGTACCAACTACTTCTTAATGACATCATATGCTATTCGTGAAGACTAGATCATTATTTCTGGTTGAAATAGTGTATAAATACACTTAAAAAAAAAAAAAAAAGAAGATATTATATTGCTGCGGAAATGATACAGCCCGTAAAGAGGATATTGTTGAATTTTATTTAACTTTTGAATACAATGATAATTCATCGCATTGGGAAAAAAGCTTCAGAGCGAAGTTCATCGGATAATATTATGTAACTATAGAATAAAATTTTTACATTTCTATTAAAAATATCATATGCACACCTAGGTATTCATTTATATTTACAACTTCAATAATTGATTCACATATATTACGTACACATATTAACATCCAATAAAATTTTCAAGTCTCCGTGTACAATATAAATGCTCATAAAATCCCTAAACGATTTCCTCAAATGCCCATATCTGACAGAACTTCGCTCGAATTCATTTTTCGATTGGGATGATTTGTCAATGCGTTCAAATTTAAATCAACATTTCCCATTTTACATCTGCACCTTTCAACATTAGTATCACTGTATCAGCACGTATATTTATACTTTCATCAGCTATGGAAAAAATGTGATTATAATAGTTATCACGATAATTTGGAACTATGTAGAGCAATATGTGTTTGATCTTCAATAAAAGTTATTCAACATTTTTTAAAATTTTAGTTAACATTATTGTGAAAATGATAAATAATATGAAAAATCCATATAAATACTATAAATATCGATTTTATTACAATTTCAAGTTTAAATACATATAAAAAAATATTGAGTCTTTAAATTTTTCTATTGTTTTGGAAATATGTACTTTGAACAATATATAGGTAGGCTTCAATAATATTTTCAAATTCTTCCAAATTGTTTTGTTTTTTTCTGAATTATTATTTTAAAAACATGAGAATAATAAGAAAAATACTAATAATGATTTTTGGATTTTTAATTATACTAAAAACATCAATTATAGCCATATAAAAAAAAAAATTTCTTATATTTTGGAAACACGTCAAGTAGGGCCAGAATAAAATTTTCAGAAATTAAAACTTTAAATTAAAAATTTATTAAACATTATAATATAAAAATGAGAATTAAAATTTTAAGAAAGATTTAAAATAAATTTTCTAAAATAATTAACGTATCCATTTCAAAATTGTATCACATACATAAAGTTTCTATGTATATATTCAATAAAATTGTTCAAGTCCCTTAATACAATATTGCCTGAATTATCGTGAAATATTAATAAAGATTTCGTCATATTTTTAGTTTTCGTGAAAAATGCACTGTTTTTGATATTTTATGGTGATTGTTCCTATCACATAGATTTATTATAATTACATGCATAAGCGTGCGCATACATTACTGGCAGGGTAGTCATAAATGATACATACAGTATTATACACATTGACATTTAACATGAACAAAAATTTTTAGATAGGGTAACTTTATTTAACTAACTGCATTTACCATTGTATAAAATTATTTTATAAGTATTAATATAATTATGTAATACCTATACCTAAATTAGTTATTTTATAATAAACAAATTGATGACGCAATAACTATAAGGCGTGTTGCGCGGTTAAAATACATGATTATTTTGAAATACACCTACCGAAAAGCGCCGCCGCCGCTGAGTAAATTTATCTAGTGATTGTACCACGATTTAAATATCGATTATATGTCCGTGGTTGATAGAAAATACCACAGTTATTAAATTAAATTTAAACTATTCTTTGTATAATCAATGGTGATGGCATGTACTTTTGTGATATCAGGTTTTAGGTTTTGTAAACTAAAATCAACCAGTATGGTTCGCGATAGGATTCAGTGCTTGGACAGCGGTTACTTATGATAAAATAAATTAATAAAATAAACATTATAATACATTTATTTTATCATAGCAGTGACTAACGACGATATGTATTTTTTAATTTTTCCAATATTCTTATTTTTTACATTTTACCGTTAACGAACATGTTAAAATAGTCAAATATAATATTATGTTGCGACGGGGGGAGTTGTTCGCAGAGTAGTCAAATGCCTACCCTGACTACCCCGTGCGCACGCTTATGATTACATGGACATGTTGATTTTGAGAAATTCGAATAAGACCTAAATAAAGTACCAACTACATCCACATTCCTCTACCGGAAACATATGCTATTCGTGAAAATCGGACCAAAAAATTTAGACTATGGATTTTTCTAATATTTTAATATGATTACTTCAGATTTAAAAAGACGATCTGATACTCCTTCCGCAGGGATATAGGTGTGCATATCTTAGTATTTAATTATAATTATAATTTAAATGCAATGGTTAACCATTGCATTCGAAAAATCATTCTGAGCGAAGTTCAGTCAGATAATGTAGGTATTGATTAATATATTGCCGATTTTCGTCATTTTTTCATCGTTTTTTCTAATGCATAGGATAAATTTTGAGAAATTCGAAAAATGACCTAAATAAAGTACCAAGAACATCAAATTTTCTACCGGAAACATATGCTATTCGTGAAAAAGGGACCATTATATCGGGTGGTACAATTGTCATCATTCATAAAAACAAAAAAATAAAAATATGAATTTTAAACAGCTATAAAAAAAAAATGAGACCATGGATTTTTCTAATATTTTGAATTACTGTTAATAATTATATAAATATACTTCAGTAAAATTTTCAGAACAAACTACTAAATATTGCTAATTTTATCAAACATTATATACAAAAAAACGAGAATTTTACGAAATATTCAAAGTCCTATATTTTGTAGAAAAATGAACGTAACGGTTCCAAAATTCGTCGAAATTTGAAAAATGACGTTTGTTCGTCATTTTTTGGTTGTTTGTTCTACCGCTTAGGGTCAATTTTGAAAAAATTGAAAAATGACATAAATAAAGTACCAACTACATCAACTTTGCTACCGGAAACATATGCTATTCGTTATAATCGGAGCATTATTTCGGGTAGTCAAAGTGTCTTCATACTTAAAAAAAAAAAAAAAAAAAAACAAAAAATAAAGACACACATCATGGTAAAACCAATACATTCTTCACTACGCTCAGAATCTAAAAATATTTGTTTTTTATTATTATTGTTTTATTATTTTATTTATTTATATTTTGAGTATATTTTGCAAAAAACAGTAAATTAATTGATTTTTAGTAAAATGTTAGTTTTCTTATAACTTGATGCATGAAAAAATATTTAGATTCGTGGAAATAGTGTTTTATAACATTTATAATTTATGACTGAAATGTAAATATTAAAATTGACAATTAACCATAGAAATTATATAATAATTTTGAAATTTTGAAATTTTACTGTTGTGTTTTTTTTTAAGTTCAAATAGAAAACTTTTTCAATATTTAATATTTGTGTCAAAGATTTTTTATATAATTAATAATTTTCGCGTTTTTTTCAATAGAGGTCCAGATTGTGTGCTCGGTTTTTGGAAGGCAGATTCAAATTGCTTGCTTGTCCTACATAGTCTTTCTGTAGCAGGTCTGAATTAACGGGATATCATATTTTATATTATGGATTTTTACTCAAATATTGTATTAATACACGACTTTTATTATAGTATTATTTACTTATAATAATTTATCGTATGTGTTATGTGTAATACTATAAATTAATCTTTACCGATACCCATTTACATTTTATCTTATTTTATATGTTATTATATTATGTATATCTTGACATTTTATTCATTGATTAGATAGATGATTTGTACAAAATTCGATAATACAATTAGTTGCATTTAAACAGCGAAAATGGGTGTAAAAATATACAGTGAAAAAAATTAAAAAGTAACATGATATATATTTATCAATGAAATATGAATACCTATTAAAAAATTTAATTTAATTTATCAACCATCATAAACTACCCCAAATAGTATCATAATTATATTTTACACGAATAAAATAAGATCTGCATCGAAAAAAAGATGCACCACCCCCAATTTGGAACTGCATCGAGAAAATAACGCACGAAATTTGGTTGACCCAATATATTAACCTATTTTATATTTAATTTAATAATAATTATGTATATTCTTAATACTTTACAATCAATATTTCAATAATTATTCAATAATATCAATCCCATTCATACTAATTATACCATCCATGGTATCCCTATTACGTCTTCTAATTCTGTCCGTGATCTTGGCTTTTATTTTACTTCCAACTTATCTCCTAAATTTGACATCCAAGAGATGTGCTGTAGAGCGTTTAAAATTCTTGGCCTTATACGTCGCATTTCTTCAGATTTTAAGCTGGACCACTCACTAAAATTACTTGTCCGTCCTATTCTTGAATATGGTTCTGTACTATGGTCCCCTCACTCATGCACTGACTCCATTGCAATCGAAAGAGTTCAACGTAAATTTCTTTACTTCATCTCCTACACTTTGAAGATTCCTTGTCCTCCCCATGATTATTCCCCCGTTCTCAAATTTTTATCAATTTCAACACTTGCTGATCGAAAACATAAAGCTGACTTATCATTCTTATCTGAATTATTAAATAACAATTATATATAATTGATTGTCCTATACTCCTTTCACAAATTAATTTTAAAGTTCCCCCTCGCCATAACAGATATACACCTCACTTTCACGTTCCTTTCTCTACTTCTACCTATTTACAATTCTCTCCTATTTATCGTCTTTTGCGTCTTGCTATTGATGACCCCTCCTTCAATTACCCCTAAATTATTATTTTTATTGTTCTTTATTTTTATTATTATTATTTTTTTTTTCTAATTTGTTTTGTATTTTGTTTTTTTTTTTTATTGTTATTTCTCCATTGTTATTACTGATGTCTTTTAATTTCTCCTTTATATATTATATATACACATATTTTTTTTTTTTTTAGTCCTATAAATGTTCATTTATTTCATTATAATGTTTTATACATTTCTTGGGCCTTGGCCTGTATTGTAATAAAATAAAATAAAATAAAATATTTTTGAATTTTCATGTATTTTGGATTTGGGCCATATAAAATAAAATAAAATATTAATTATAGTTAAATATAGTTCAGAGTTCTCACGGAGCATTAAACATTTAATAATGACTGCAACCGAAATTATTTCATTAAACAGTATTACAAATATACATAAATATACTAATTATTATAAAATTACATATAAAATAATAATAGCAGTTATATTCATAGGGAGGTCAATATATTCATACTTCATACTCCTATTAAATTGAAATTAATAATAATAGCAATAATATAATTATTATTTAACCAATTTTATATTAATGTGTATACTCATATAATTATTTTAACAATTAGGTAAACAAATTCAAAATTGAATATAATATAATTTTACATTAAATGATAATGGAAAAATCCTTACTTTATACAAAGTAACCAATTTACTGTGAAATTTAAGTCTAAATAAGTCTGTTCCTACTGAATGATAAATTTTCCAATAATATGTTATAACTGAAATAAATTAACAAATTTGAATTTTAATAAGTAAAAAATATTATGATATTATGCTTTGTGAAATTCATAGGTGTAACTAAAAATTTATAAATTATAATTATCATAATAAAAAATTGTATTTAAAATTTTTATCAATTTTTGTATGTTGGTTCAGACGACTGATAGAAATAAAATAAGGATTGTAGAAAATTAAAATTATATTGTATTATTATATTAAAATTTAAATTAAATTATATATTAAAATTCATTTTAAATACCACACTAACATATTTTTCAGGAAAATAAAAAATTTAATTTCATATATTATATTACGTAATTTAAGTTAAAAATAAAGTAATTTATATACTAAGAATATAATTATAAAACAAATTAAATAAAAAAACTTAAAATCTAGAAGTTGTAATTAAATAAATAAAATTAAAAATGTATATTTTACCAAATGTTGTTAAATTAGAAATTTATCATATAATTTGAAATTTAATTATTAATTCTACTTACGATTGTGATTAGTGTAAAGAGTACTCACTATAATTATAATGTATTATAAGAAAAAATATGTTATACTTATGCTCGAAGACATATAAATTTAGAGTATAGAATTAATATCATATAAGGATTTTAGGGTATAAAATTGTAATCGACGATGATAAATTGATAATACATTTATTTTTTGTCTCAAAATATAATATTGAACTTATTATCAATGTTTAGAGATGTAAATTTACGTAAAAACCGGTAAAAATTTTTATATTACATTTAATAATGAAGGACAAAAAAGATGAGCTGATACTCCTGCCGCACAGGATACAGGTGTGCGAATCATAGCGTTTAATTTTACTTAGAATTTGAATGCAATGATAAACCATTGCATTCGAAAAAACGATTCTGAACGAAGTTCAGTCAGATTATAATTTTCGTTTGAACTAAAAATATCAACAGTTTTACAGCTATAAAAAGAAATTGAAATTAGGGATTTTTCTAATATTTTAGTATGATGTTAAGTAATATGTAAGTATACTTCATTAAAATTTTCAGACCCTAATACCAAAAATTGCTAATTTACTCAAACATTATATACGTAAAATCGAGAACTTAACAAAATATTCGAAGTCCTATATTTGGTAAAAAAATTAAAAAAACGGTTCCAAAATTTTACCACATATATACAATAGATATGTGAACACTCAATAAAATTTTCAAGTCTCTAACTTAAAAATTGCCCGAGTTATCGTGAAATATAGAAATTGAATTCGTCAATATTTCATTTTTCGTAAAAAATGCCGTTTTTTCGTCATTTTTTCGAAGTTTTTTCTACCGTTCATAGTCAATTTTGAGAAATTCGAAAAATGACCCAAATAAAGTACCATCTACATCCACTTTTACATCTGAAACTCGCAATTCGTGAAAATCGAGTCGTTATTTCGGGTAGTAAAAGTGTTTTCTGAATATTTATTTATATGTATGGATTATAAGATTTTCGTTTTACTAAATATATCAATTTAAAACAGCTATAAAAAAAAATTGTGACTTGGGATTTTTATAATATTTTAGTATGATGTTAAGTAATATGTAAGTATACTTCAGTAAAATTTTCAGACTTAAATACATAAAATTGCCAATTATATCAAACATTATATACGTAAAAACGAGAATTTTAGGAAATATTCAAAGTCCTATATTTTGGAGAAAAATTAATGTAACAGTTCCAAAATTATACCACATATACTCGTATATAGTAGCTATGTGAACATCCAAAAAATTGCATGAGTTATCGTGAAATATTGAATTCGTCGAAATTTCATTTATCGCCAAAAATGCAGTTTTTTCGTCATTTTTTCGCCGTTTTTTCTACCGCATCTGGTCAATTTTGATCAAAAAAAATGTCGTTATTTCTTTATTTTTTCGTCTTTCTTTTGTGTCGCATGGGGTCAATTTTGAGATATTATTAAGGAAAAAATCAAGATCAAAAAACTCTATAAAGAAGAATTTGACAAAGCCGTGATAAAATCTGAAATGTCAAGGGATTTCACGCTAGATGAGATTAACTTAGCTTTAAAGAACACCAAGAACAAAAAATGAGCTTATACTCCTGCCGCTCAGGATACAGGTGTGCGAATCATTGCGTTTAATTTTACTTAGAATTTGAATGCAATGATAAGCCATTGCATTCGAAAAAACGATTCTGAGCGAAGTTCAGTCAGATTATAATTTTCGTTTGAACTAAAAATATCAACTTCAAAGAGCTATAAAAAGAAATTGAAATTAGGAATTTTTCTAATATTTTAGTATGATGTTAAGTAATATGTAAGTATACTTCATTAAAATTTCCAGACCCTAATACCAAAAATTGCTAATTTTATCAAACATTATATACGTAAAAACGAGAAATTTACGAAATATTTGAAGTCCAATATTTTGTAGAAAAATTAACATAACGGTTCCAAAATTTTACCACATATATATAATAGCTATGTGAACTCCCAAAAAATTTTTAAAGTTTGTAACTTAAAAATTGCTTGAGTTATAGTGAAATATTAAAATCGAATTAATCGAAATTTCAGTTTTCGTGAAAAATGCCGTTTTTTCGTCATTTCTTTGTCGTTTTTTCTACCGCTTAGGGTCAATTTTGAGAAATTCGAAAAATGACCTAAATAAAGTACCAACTATATCCACTTTGCTACCGGAAACATATCCTTTTCGTGATAATAGGAGCATTATTTCGGCAGTAAAAATGTCTTCAGAATAAAAAAAAAAACAAAAAAAAATCACACATCATTGTAAAACCAATACATTCTTCACTTCGCTCAGAATCTAATATATAATATTTCAAAAATTTTTATCATTTTTATATAAAATATTAGATAATTACATAAGCGGGAGTGGAGGCAGTAGAGGTGGAGTTTTCGGTAATTGCGATAATGACCGTTTGCTTTCAGATTGTGATTGAGAATTATTATTCTTATTCATTATGGGTTTAGTTTTAATTACCTGGTTGTTAATTATCCGTATAGGTAAAACGGTTCGTTTTGGTTTTGTAGTACTCTTACCTGACAGACTGAATATCTTATCAGAGTCCAAAGGTCACCGTGCGGACGGTGCCTTGGAGAATGTTATATTTTTTGGTATTGTAATAAACCAGGTGTTTACTGAAGACGTTTTTACGGGGATTAAAATACATATATTTTTACGACTATTACTTCGTCTATTGAGTGTTCTTAGAATTCTCACACCAACGATATATTATAAGTTGACTCGTCTTTTTCTTATTTTTCCCACGCATTTATGAAAGCGGTAAACATATTTTTCTTATATTTTTATAGCTTCGATATTAAAATATCGTAGGGTGCAGGTAATCCGTTGTCTGGTCAACAACAATGACCCAAAACAACAATATTTTGTTTGTCCCCTCGACTTTACGAATAATACGTAAGTCGAGACCAGCTGGTTGTTCATAAATTATTAAATCCTATTCTCTCTCTCCCTCATAATCTGGATGTGTTAGTATATATACAGGTGGATGGAAGGATTTATTTTAGATGTTATTTTGTATTTCTTAGAGACGAAACGCCGTCTGACGATTTCGATATTACGAATAAGACGACTGCCAAGTACCTACTTTACTAGATAAGAATACTTTATAACATTTCAGGCAGAGTCAAAACTGTCTTCAAATTTTAAGTGTAATTTAAATTATTTTATATATTATATTTTATATTTTTATTAATTATAATAAATAAACATTTTATATTTTAACTTTATAAACTGTTTGTACTATTATTATAAATTAATAACCAGTTGAATCCTTCTTCGAGACGACGTACGGTGGAAATCCTGACTTCGTCAAACAACGCGTAAACGGGTTGCATTTAGTGATACTACGATACGTACCTGACAGCGTATCACACGTAGGCTCACTACAGTATTGTACAGTTGATTTATATTTTATTATAGACAAACTAAAATTGCTATTACTTGTATTCTTCGGAAGGAAGGTGGAAATTGACTGAAAAAGCTAAATGCTTGCGTTGCCTTAGAAGATGCTGCGTTGATTGATATGACACTCGATAATTTCTGATAAGTTTAGGTACAATAAACTGAACATTACACGAGAGCAACAATATTGCGTGCGCACTGTAGGCGGGACGCGCAAAGAACTTTTTAAATTAATTTTTATTTGAGCATGAAATCTACTTAGAATCGGTCTGGGCATATTTTGAAATTCCATTCTTAATTAAACATATGATATTTTTAACTTTTGAAATTTTATTAATTGTTTTTTTTTTATATATAGTTTTATAAACAAATAAATGGAAAAAATTACCTTACCGTTTTCAAGTAAACTTATTCATAGGCGCACATTAGGTGTGAATTCTAGGGGTGCTAAAACTTTTTAATTAGTTCTACGAGGCCAAAATTTCTACATCCATTATTTATAAATAAAAATAGACTTTATATTCAAAATTTAACGTAAGATTATTTTTATATAAGATTATGTGTTCTATTCATTAATGCAAATTTATTGAGTATAGATTCTCCTTTAATTTGATTAGTTATATCTTTTTCAATGGTAAGAGTAGATAGTTTAGTTTAACCTTCTCTGACCCATACTGGTGCGTAAATAGTTTTTCAATCTACGCATTCTACGCATAACTGAGAAAGAACGTTCACACGTTTCACACAATTATTATCACACAAGTCTTCATAATTAAAGATGGCTGGTAAACTATTTTTTAACACCAGAATTTCTGCTGATAAACTACTTTTTGATATTCCCAAAATATCCTGATAAATTAAACAAACAATTTAATATATTTGAAAATATTACTAACCATAATATAAGTATTTTGTATTTATAATTAATAATTACAATTTATTATTTACCTTGTAAAATGGATAAAGTATTAACCTTCGTCTATGGATATTTCATTTTTATTCATAAAATCTTGAACTTTTTTCAAAAATTTATCAAAAGCTTTATCAGAATGTATATCTTTAAATGAAGCAATTTACACCTTTAATATTGTATTCTCAGAATTTCCCAATGTAGCATTTTTATTTTGATATTATAATATAAAATTTAGTACCTATGATTATACATTATTCCATAGATTATTCACAATAGCAACGATAACTTTATAAAAATAAAAAACCCACAAATAATATACATGTTTTCTTTGAAATTTTTATTTTTCCACAATATGCTATATTATTGTTACATAACATATTTGTAATTACTACGTAATGGCATACAAACACTAAATAGTGATAATGATCATCATCATCATCATTGGCATCACAACTCTTCAAGAGTTTTTGCCGCCACCGACAACTCCCTCCACTCTTTCCGATTTTGTACCTTTTCTTCCCAATTTGATATCCCTAATTTCTCTAAATCCTGCTTTATACCATCTATCCATCGCTTCTTTGGACGTCCTCTTGGTCTCTTCCCTGTGGGTTTCCATTCGACCGCAGCTTTAAGGTAATCAGAGTTTGACCTTCTCATCACGTGCCCAAACCATTTTATTCTTTGTGCTTTTACAAAGTTGATTATCTTTGGTACTCCTGTCAAGTCTCGGATTTTTTTGTTTATTCTTCTGCGCCAGCACCCCAGGTCGTTGTTTGTTCCAGTTTGTTTGTTAAAGACCATACCTCACATCCATATGTTAGTGTTGGTCTAATTATCGCCGTGTAAAGATGTACTTTGGTTTTTCTAGAAAACATGTAACGTACACAAATAAGGCGAGCACGGCAGGCGATTACTTGTCGTTATGGGACGACACACGTATTCCCGTATAGTAGTGATCGTACGTCGTCGCGACACCACCACTATTAGTAATAAAAATAAAAAAGAAGCCAGACATAGAGCCGGCCAGCTCACTCCACCGGTTTCCCGAGAAATATGACAAAAGTCTCTCTCGCGTTCCGGACTTTCACGAGTCAACACTACCTCCACCGTCTGCACCGTAAAAAAAATTAAGGTATCAAAATCTATTAACAAAAATGATGTTAACCCGGGATATGGAGTAGAACTACCATAATTCCCGTGGCAGGAGTGACGACTCCGAGACGGAAATGGAGGTACGGGATCGCTGCAGCGACCCGTTATGGTGATATTATTTTATTTTTATATGTATAATTATTAAACTGGCCGGTATTTTTTTTGAATTATTATATTATTGAGTGTACACGTGAATTTTTGTTTATTATTATTTTTTTTGTTCCGTGTATTTATTATTATTATCTTTGTGAATTTTTTTGATTTTTTTGTCACAAAGTTATTGATTTTATTTTTTTTTGTTCATTTCTCTTAAGTTGGAGTTTTACGCCCGTATGAGCTTTCTCCACACCAAATTTATTATACCATTTTTTTTCTTTTACAATACACTATAAATTAACATACTATAAACCAGTCGATTTTATTTATTTATTTCAAACCTGATTATTTTTTTATTTTTCCTATATAAAATCCATTTACTCCGGCTTCTTAAAGGTCTCGGTAGATGGTTGGCGACCCCAATGCCTATAATGGTGCTCGTCAACGGACGCTCGACAAGGCATCTTGTTACGAGACGTCGCAAATAGTTTAGACTTTAGGTATTTGGTCAGCGAAAATGATGCCTTTTCTGCTTTGATGATTCGGCTGTTTAATTCGATGGACCAGTCATTATTACCACTGATAGAGGTTCCCAGATATGTAAATTGACGCACTTTTTCAAATGTATGCCCTTGAATCACTACATTGTCGACCTAGTTGTTTTCTGGTAATAGTTCCATCACTTTGGTTTTGTTATCATTTACATTCTACCCTATGGTTTTTGCTTCGTTGATGAGGACTGTGGTGCACTGCTTCACACTCTCTTCATCATCACCAATTATGTTCAAATTATCTGCGAAACCAAAAATACCAATTTTGTTTGTGCCGATGTCGATACCATAGTTATCCCTTTGTATACTCCGTACAGCTTTCTCCAGGACGATATTAAATAGTAGTGGTGAAAGGGCGTCGCCTTGTTTTAAGCCTGTCACCACTTGGAATTCTTCGGATAATACATTGTCAACTCTTACTTGATATTTTGTACCATTCATGCATACTTTTGTTAGGGAAATCAGCTTACTTGGAATTCCGAATTCGTACATTATATTATAAAGACTTTCCCGGTGAATGCTGTCATAGGCCTTTTTAAAATCGACAAATACCTGCCACACATTTTGCCTATATTCGAACTTTTTTTCTATGATTTGACTAATCACCGACAACTGATCTATTGTCGATTTCCCTTTTTGAAATCCGCATTGGTACTCCCATATACATTCATCTGCGAAAGGTTGTAATATTCCTAGTAATACCTTTGAGAACACCTTATATGTCGTGTTCAGCAGTGATATTCCTCTGTAATTATTACAATTAAGTTTATCCCCTTTCTTGTGCAGCGATACTACGATAGCCTTGTTCCATTCTTCTGGGAGTTCCTCCTCGTTCCATATTTTTGACATAACTCATATATTGCTTGGTGTAGTGCTTCCCCACCATATTTTATTAATTCGGCCGGTATACCATCTGTTCCAGGTGCTTTCCAATTCTTCAGATTATTAATAGCTGTTTTGACTTCTTGCATGGATACATCGTTTACCACCTGTTCCGCTCTATGATCAATCCATGCTGTCACTGGCCTCACTGGCTCTTCACTATTAAGCAGTTCCTCAAAGTAGTTTTTCCATCTTGTTACTTTCTCAATTGGGTCTATTAAAATGTTATCATCAATATCCTTGACAACTTTCAGATTAGGGTTAAATTGTTTGTACTTTTTAATCTTAACGAAAAAGTTTCGTATTTTACCTTGTGAGCGGTCTTGTTCTGTTTCACGCAATAATTCGTTCATGTAGTTTCTTTTTTTCCTCACCCGTTTACATGCTCTCCGTTCTTCTTCATACTTTTCTTCGCTTAACGGGGTCTTAAGTTGTAGGTATCTTTGGCGAGCTTCACTTCTTTTTTCAACGGCCTTTCTACAGTCACTATTAAACCATTTATTCTCTCGCTTTTTTGGTTCCCCTAGAGTGCTATGAGATGCTTCGAGTATGGTCTTTTTTATGGTACTCCAGTTCACTTTCCTCTCATTTCCTTGTCTCTCGTTTAATTTACCTGTAATCTCAGTGATATATTTTTGTCTTTTTTCTTCGTCTTTTAGCTCTTCAATGTTGAAGACAAATGTATGAATTTTAGTGTTTTTTGAAAATGCCTACTTGCTCTTTGTAGTTTGAGACGGAACTTGCATATTACCAGGAAATGATCCGTATCACAGTCTGCACCCCTATAACTTCTCACATCTGTTATACTTGATCTTTTTTTTTTTGCAATCAATACATGGTCAATTTGATTCATAGTCCGTCTGTCTGGAGATTTCCAGGTATATTTGTGAATTTTCTTGTGAGGAAATGTAGTGCTACTGACTACTAAATTTCTAGATGCTGCAAATGATATAATTCTCTGACCATTGTCATTGCTCTCTTCGTGAGCACTTTCTAATCCAATAGTGGGTACAAACATTGTTTCCATTCCAATTTTAGCATTTGCATCTCCTAGCACGATTTTTATTACGTTTTCAGGTACTCTGTCGTAGATCCTGGTTACTTCTTCATAGAATTCGTCTTTATCTACTCCATCACTATTTTCCGTTGGTGCATGTATATTAATTAGACATATCTCTTTGGGCTTAGTTCTTAATCGTATCATGCATATTCGTTCGGATTCACGTACAGAGGATTCATAGTTCTTATGAACAGCAAAACCCGTTCCAAAATGATGTCCATAATCCGTTCCTTTATAGTACACAATATAATCGTTAATCTTCATCTGCCCTTCTCCTGTCCATCTAATTTCTTGAAGCGCCGCTATTGACACTGAATACTGACTCAACACTTCTGTAAGACTCTGACATGCTCCAGCACGGTACAAGCTTAGTATGTTCCAAGTCGCGATCTTGATCTCCTTGTTTTTCCGTTTCCGTTTTCCATTGGGGTTATCTGTTTCTCTAGTCCGAGGCTTTGTTGTTGGTGGTTTCTTAACAACATTTTTTTACGATGTAGGGTTGTTAGCCCTACGATCAACTCTCCATACCTTGGAGAGAAGGAGCTCGGGGCCCTGGGTTCGCCAAACCCGTAACACAATTACTGTGTTCCCCTGGGGTAAGTGATAATGATAAACACAATAAAATATATCTACTCAAATAATATAATATAAAGTCTATACGAATATACAACAAAAATTTTACCAATATTTTTTTTTAATAATAAAAAATTAAATTAATCAATTTAAAATCTTGGAGGCCAAGTCTCAGTTTGCCCCAAACCTTAACATAAATAATGGGAGTGCTTATGTGGAATGTGGGGGTGCTAGTCACCCCCAAGCACCCCCCAATGTGCGCCTATGATTTATTGTTAAATTCAAATATGTTTTCTTTTTTAAAAAAAACTGGATCATTATTACAATCGTACTGATGGAAAAAACTAGGTAGGTAGTTTTTATAGCATACAATTTATTCGTTCTTAAAAAATAAATAGGAGACCAATTACAGTGCGTGTGTGTATGTCAGTTCCCCTATTCACATTACGCCATATTATAACATTTTATAGTTTCCAACAATATAAAAATTACATTTGCACTAATAATCATTTACTTATTACACAACAATAGAGTGTAATAAAAAAGCGACAAATTGTCCAATCATGTCTCCTATGAAATTAAGAGCGTTATTAATAGCCTAAATATATATTTAATAAGTCTTTTATTTCCTAGGTTATTTGATAATGTTTATAAAATATTCTGTTTTGTATACACAGTAACAATAAAAATATTATTTATAATTAAATATAAAACATATATAGAATTACTATACTTACAAAATAAAGAAGTTTCATAGTCTCTTTCAAAATTTCCTTAAAATTTTTAGTACTTTAATACTTTAACTTTATTTATAATTTAATTTAGTAATAAATAAGTATAACTATTTCTTCAAGGGGCCTATCTACTCCCAAAATTTTTGTTAAAAACTACCTAAACGCTTGACAATATTAATTGTAGTAGATGTGATCGAATTTCAATTCTGAAAGAAGATTAGAATTGAGTAATAGGTGTTCTAGAGATTTTACATCATACTTTTGTCTTTTTTTTTTTTTTTTTAAAAGTATGAACACAATCATACTATCCGAAATAATAATGCGATTTTCATGATTAGCATATGTTTCCTGTAAGAAAGTAGATATAGTTGGTACTTTATTTAGGTCATTTTTCGAATTTTTTAAAATTGACCCTAAGCGGTTGAAAAAAGCGACGAAAAATCACTAAAAATGAAATTTCGACGAATTCGATTTCAATATTTCACGATTAATCGGGCAATTATAAAGTTAGAGACTTAAAAATTTTTTTAAAGTATTCACAAAGCGACTATATAAATGTGGTAACATTTTTGAACCGTTTGGTTAATCGTTTCATATAAATATAGGACTTTGAATATTTTGAAAAATGTTTGTATATAATGTTTGATAAAATTGGCAATTTTTGGCATTAAGGTATGAAAATTTTACTGAAGTATATATATGTTACATACAAAGTCCGAATTTGTACACTTCGTGATTTGTACAACGATTTTTGTACATTTCGCAAATTGTACAAGATTTGTACAAATCGCGAAGTGTATATTATTTTTGTTGTATATAAAGTAGATACTTCAAAAATCAAAATAATTAATATGTTGTAATAGGTATTCCAAAAACAAATAAGTACAAAAAAAAAAATTAATTTACATAGTATGTGTATTATAAAAAAATGAAATATCAGACTATTTAACTATTTTAACTATAATTGTATTTAATACATTTGTATTTTACTATTGTTATTATCTTTTTTACCATAACTATATTATTATTTTAACTATTGATTGATGTATAATAGTATATTATACATTAATATTACCTCTGATATTTCATTTAAAATAATATATATCATGTAAACTATTTTTTTTTTTGTACTACTTTGTTTTTGGAATACCTATTATAATATATTAGTTATTTTGAAAATTTGAAATATCTACTTTATACTACAAAAATAATATACACTTCGCGATTTGTACACAATTCTTTTACAATTTGCGAAATGTACAACGTGAAAAGTAGATACTTTGTTCAACAAATATGTAACTACACTTCAGGAAATGTACAAATATCATTGTACAAATCGCGAAGTGTACAATATGGACTTTGTATGTAACATATATATATATATATTACTTAACATTAACTCAAAATATTAGAAAAATTCCTAGTCTCAATTTTTTTTTTATAGCCTTTTAGAGTTTATATTTTTAGTTTAATCGAAAATATTATGAAAAAAACAAAGGATACATGTGTGGAAAGGATACAGGTGTGCATTCATAGTATTTAATTTTAATTAGAATTTGAATGCAATAATAAACCATTGCATTCGAAAAAACGATTCTGGGCGAAGATCAGTCAAATAATGTAGCTATTTCCGATTTTTCGTTTTTCATCGTTTTTTCAAAAGCATAGGGTTAATTTTGAGATATATGTGTGATCCCTGTTGCAGCTTTTTTTTCATATATTTCTCCTTGTGTTTCCAACGACATCTGCATGCTCGTACTACCTTCTTATTTTATATATACTACGCTATGCGGGATTGTACTACACACACACTAATATTACGTATATATTACGCATATATTACGTATATATACGTTATGGTATACGAATATTAATTCATTTACGACTACCACAATGACAACACTAATGTGTGTAATGTGTGTATTTTATGAAAATTGCCTATATTGAACTCCTTAATAAATGACAGTAGAAACACCCCTTAAACCATAATATTCACAAAATAAAAAAGAAACAATTCGAAAGAAATTAATTGACTACTATAATTTAAATATATATGTATTAAATTTTAAACAAAGAGAATAATATAATGGTTTTACAATGATGTGTGCCTTTCTTTAATATGTCAACATTTCTTCGAATCGGAATAATAATCTAATTATCACAAATAGTGTATATATAAGGTCATTTTTTGAATATCTCAAAACATCAATAAAAAGTATAAAATTTATACATTTTATTTTTTTGTTACTAGTAGAATTATTTAATATGATATTAGTAAATAAACTACATTAGTATTCTTTATATACTATAATATAATTAATATATTCAAATGCTATACTATAGTAAGTATTAAAATGTATTTAAAATATATTAATATATTTACCATTATAGTTTACTAGAATCAAAATATATAATATTAAAATATGACACCATGTATTTTTTATATATTGAAATATTTATATTTTTGGAATTATTAATATATACGTGACGTATATATAGGTATACAGTAAAATTTTAGTAAACATTTTTGATTTTTTATAACGGGTGATTACAGTGGGGAGGTTTAAATCCGACAAACGTCATTTCCTGAAATTTCAACCATATATTCGTGTGCTACCAATATTGGTATAAAGAAATTGAATCTCAATAACTTATGTAATGTATTGAAATAATAATGATTATAAAAACATTATATATTATATCTATCTCAAACTCATTATTCATAATATGCTTTAAATATTTAGATATAATCCATATTATTCTTAAGTAAAATATTTTATATCAGTTCAACAAAACCTATCTTAGGAATTTAAGTATAGTTTGTGTCAAATTCGAATCCGCATAATAGTTAAAATATATAATTATTTTATTTAAAATTATAAATATAAAAAATAAATATAAAAATTTGTTTTATTTAATTTAAATAATTATATAATAAGATAATTTATAATACTTACTATAAGGGTAATCCATAGTTACATCTAATGCTTTAAACATTTAGTTAGATTAATATATTTTATTTATATTTATTAATTTCCCAAATATCACAAAATAAATGTAATAACAAAATAATGTAATAAACTAATAAGCAACGGTGTGTAATAAGACATCTAATGATAATTTTAAGTATCTAGAGTGAATTTTCATTTTAGTTATCGTATAATAACTTAAATTACTACTAACTAAGAAAGTGACTCTAAAATTTTAAAAACACATAATTGTCACATACTGTAAAATTTTAGATTTTAAAAAGGTATTAAAAAAATGGGACTTCAAATTACATTTCCTATACATATACGTACATATTTCATCATATTTTGTATATTTTTCATACCAAATTAGTTCAATAATTAATGAAATTAAGGAAATTCGAAAAATAACCTACCTAATTAAAGTATCAACAATTTTCATTACCGTATTGGAATAATTTGCTATTTGAGATAATCGGGGTATTATTTCTGATCGAAAAAATAATATTCTATACTACAATTATACGTAAACAATAAACCAAAAAGTAATTAATATTTTCTAATAACGTGGTAACTATGACCCATGCATTTTAATGACGATTGAAAAATTGTTACTGAAGTACTGAAAACGTTTAAAAACGTACAAAGTTTACACTCGTTATTTGTGAGGAAGGTGAACAAACCGTGATTAACTATGTTAGTGAAATCGGCTAGACCATTCTTTTGGCTCCATCACTTTGTGACAGTATACTGTCTATGTACTGTCGAGAGTACAGACGAACACTGGAGGAGAGTTAGTCTTGCTAGGTCATATTTATGCATTAACGAGTACGATCTTCAAAAGGATTTTGCCGACGAATTGATGAATTATATGGTTAGAGAATAGTTTATATTCGAATTGTAAAAAAGTGATATAAGATGGACTTGGAGACACGTATCGGTGAGATCACAGGCCTATTAAATAATACTTGACTCGCCGATCGTGTTGTACTAATCTTTTACTAAATTTATGAAATGCTTTATTGAAATATTCTGAACTATACATGGTCGCCATATTGTAAAAGTCGGCCCGTTCTATATTAAAGGGATAATTTTACTGCCTATTCAAACCGTGACGGTGTTTCGATGTATGTTGATCCGTCTATTATATACAATGAAATTGGTCGAAAAGTTGACCGTTATAATGACAATAGTATCATCTTATTTGATATTTGATATTTCCGATTAAGAAAATAAATGATGATATTTTATAATATCATTACATCGTTGATCTTTGAACTGTGATAGACCAACACTCAGGAGGTACTCAAACAAGTATTATGAGATTTACAATGGAAATTTTTGTTAATAGATGGTTGCTATTAGTTACAATAATATTTATATTATCACTATGGTTACTATTATAATGAAAAATTATTATAAACAAATTTAGCTGATAAATAATATTTGTCGAAGAAAAAATGTCGTTATTTCTTCATTTTTTCGTCTTTCTTTTGTGTCGCATGGGGGGAATTTTGAGATATTATTAAGGAAAAAATCAAGATCAAAAAACTATATAAAGAAGAATTTGACAAAGCCGTGAAAAAATCTGAAATGTCAAGGGATTTCACGCTAGATGAGAATTAACTTAGATAGATTAACTTAGCTTTAAAGAACACCAAGAACAAAAAATGAGCTGATATTCCTGCCGCACAGGATACAGGTGTGCGATTCATTGCGTTTAATTTTACTTAGAATTTGAATGCAATGATAAACCATTGCATTCGAAAAAACGATTCTGAGCGAAATTCAGTCAAATTATAATTTTCGTTTGAAATAAAAATATAAATTTAAAATAGCTATAAAAAAAAATTGAATTTAGAAATTTTTCTAATATTTTAGTATGATGTTAAGTAATATGTAAGTATACTTCAGTAAAATTTTCAGACCCTAATACCAAAAATTGCTAATTTTATCAAACATTACGTAAAAACGAGAAATTTACGAAATATTCGAAGTCCTATATTTAGTAAAAAAATTTAAAAACGGTTCCAAAATATTACCACATATATATAATAGCTATGTGAACACCCAAAAAAATTTTCAAGTCTCTAACTTAAAAATTGCCCGAGTTATCGTGAAATATAAAAATTGAATTCGTCAAAATTTCATTTTTCGTAAAAAATTCCGTTTTTTCGTCATTTTTTACCGCTTATATTAGTTTTTCTACCGCTTATAGTCAATATTGAGAAATTCGAAAAATGACCCATATAAAGTACCAAAAACATCCAATTTTACATCTGAAACTCGCTATTGGTGAAAATCGAAGCGTTATTTCGGGTAGTAAAACGTAAAAGTGTTTTCAGAATATTTATTTATACGTATGGATTCTAAGATTTTCGTTTTCTTAAAAATATCAACTTAAAACGGCTATAAAAAAAAATTGTGTTGGGATTTTAATAATATTTTAGTATGATGTTAACTAATATGTAAGTATACTTCTGTAATATTTTCAGACCAAAATACCCAAAATTGACATTTTTATCACACATTATATACGTAAAAACGTGAATTTTACGAAATATTCAAAGTCCTATATTTCGGAGAAAAATTAATGTAACAGTTCCAAAATTAAACCACATATATAAAGTATATATATGTGAACATCACAAAATTGCCTGAGTTATCGTGAAATATAGAATTCGTCGAAATTTCATTCATCGCGAAAAATGCCGTTTTTTCTACCGCTTAGGGTCAATTTTGAGAAAATCGAAAAATGACCTAAGAAAAGTATCCACTTGGCTACCGGAAACATACCCTATTCGTGAAAATCGGAGCATTATTTCGGGTAGTATTTTCGTACACAGACATAAAACAAAAAAAAAAATCACACATCATTGTAAAACCAATACATTTTTCGCTTCGCTCAGAATCTAAAAGTAGCAGGAAAAGATTGCATTTTTAATGTTATAATTTTAAACTATAATGAAAGGTATTGAAATTATAATGTGAAAATTACTTGTAATTTATATATATATATATATTAAAGAGAGTTTCTAGACATAGTATACTAT
>JAIUCT010000012.1:3911653-3950373 GCA_021307375.1 Tetraneura akinire | reverse complement strand
AGGGAAACATCATTAATCATTTAACCAATCTTCGGATTGTAAAAAAATATATAAAACGCTAAATTTTCACTTCTTTGCTTTTATCCTTATTTTCATTTTATAAATTCTACCGTCGGTCGTACGTCTTCGAAAATGCCACATTTCGCAGTCAACTTTTCGACCTCTTTCTTTTAACACGCGTTCTCAAATTTTTACTTGAACCTTTTTATATTCTGAGCGACGCGAATAATATATTAGTTTTACAATGTGTGTCTTTTTTTTTTATATATTTATATATATATGTCTGAAAACAAATTTTACGACCCTATATAATTTCTCAATATTGGCCCTAAGCAGCAGAAAAAATGGCATTTTGTTATGAAAATTGAAACATTGACGAATAAAATCTCTATATTTCAAGATAACTCAGGCAATTTTGAAGAAATTTTTTGTTTTTTATATAGTTACTATATATATATGTGGTAAAACTTTGGATTCGTTACGTTAATTTTTTTACAAAAAATGGGATTTTGAATATTTCATAAAAAATTTTTTTTTACATTCAAATCCAAAGTACCGAGTGTATTTTCCATATTTAAATTTTGAATTGCGTATTTGGGTGTTTTAATAGATGCTGATGTGAATATTGAAAAATTGAAATCGAATTCGTCCAAATATCATTTTTCAGAAAAAATTTCGCTTTTTCCTCAATTTTTCGTCGTTTTGCACTCTAGCTAAATTTGTAACATTAACGCAAATTCTTTATGATCTTTTTGTATCATGGTTTATTTATTTCATGGTTTCGGTCAATTCATAAATTTAAAACGTTTTTTTAAATAGTTTTGATTGCTATCATTTCTATGTTATTAGAATATTTTCACAGCGTATCATTGAAACTCTCGTAAACGGTATAGACAATACAGGTGGTAATTGGAAAAAAATCACCTAACACTTTTATGTATAAATCACCCTATGGTCCGTTAAATCTCATTAGAGACATTAGTCTTTGATCTATGATCTACCTGTATAATATTTGTTCTGGGTTCTATAATCTTAGATCTTTGATCTATGATATATGATCTTTGATCTGTGATGGGCCAACCTCCGGGAGGTGCTCAAATAGGTATTATAAGATTTACGATGAAAATTTTTGTTTATAGATGATTGCTTTTCGATTCAATAATATTATTATTTTGGTTGCTATTAGTTTCAATAATATTTATATTATCACTATTATGATAAACAAATTTAACTAATGAATCAAATGTCGTTTTTTCTTCATTTTTTTATCCTTTTTTTTGTGTCGTATAGGGTCAATTTTGAGATATTCGAAAAATGACCTAAATAAAGTATAAACTACATCCAATTTGCAATCGAAAATATATGACATTCTTGAAAATCGGAGCATTATTTCGGGTAGTAATAATATCATTAGATATAAAAAAAAACACACATCGTTGTAAAATCAATTCGCTCCGCTTAGAATCTAAAATATATAAAAATGTGATTTTCATATTTTGCTATGTAATGTAATGTCACTAATGTCTTCACTAGTTTTTAAATAAAGGTTATGAAAACTGTATAATTTATTTTATCTTTTTTAATCCCCATATTGGGATAACAAATTGTTGTATACGATATAACAGTACCAATTGATTATTAATACTATACATAGTATAATTAGACATAGTTTTATACTATATTAATCTTATAAAACTCAAATAATATCGTATTAGATATTCACTCTAATTTATTAAAATAAATATTTTATTACAATTCTTCTACATTTAATTATCTTTTATAAATTATTTTTATTTATTATCTGTATTATTCGATAATATTTATTTTTAAAATCATAATAAAATACTTACTCTGCCACATTACAATTTTAGCTGTAAATTATTTTATGTTTACACATTCGTTTTATTGTTATTATTAAAATGGTTTAAATTTGAATTTTAAATTATATTTTTATTATTTGTATTATTATGTACTATATCTGCATGCAAAACAAAAAATAAAAATAAAAACTACATATATATATGTAATATATATTCGATAACGTTGTAATTAATGTAACTTGTAAAATTATATAATAAATACGACTTAAACTAATGCTTATTACTTACATATGTATTTATTTAATACACTTTCTAAAATATACAAATTTGGTATATTTGATTATTATTGATTTTAATTATTTAATTATAAAATAATAATATGTTATTTTATATAAATATTGTTAGGTATTAGAATTCTTAAAGACAAAAAATCAAATTCATACTCATATAATCCATATCGAATTTGACAGATTAAAAACAAAATATCCAGGTCCATAATTTTTAATTTTATTATTCTTAACATGTAGGTAAAGTCACAATATAATGAAAATCTACATCTAATATTCATCCACTAAAATATCTAATTTATTATAACGTATAATTTAGTCAATCATTGAATACTATAATAAATTTAATCTAAGAAAAAATTATTTTTATGTAAATCGTAGTATTGGATTTTTATAGTATTCAAGCAATTCAACTATTGAACTATCTACTTAACATTGTTCTTTTTATTATTTCTTTGTATACGATTACATTTTAAAAATAACTTATTAAATTAAAATCAAGAATATAATAACGGCCATAAGGGGTAATAATATTGGTCATTACATATTGATGACTAGCGAGATCCTGTGACGACGGAAACAGATATATCAAAATCCTTGATAAAGAGGCCAATTAAAGGAATATCTCGCCTTAGGTATTACATCCAACAATAATCAATAATTACATTACCCAAGCGATGACAAGATTCACTAAACAGCCACTACTACATTAGTCGACAACATTTTTAACTCCTCAATATTACACCTATTTGGATGTACCTTACCCTCTCGTCTATAATCTATAAATGAATTTTAATTTAATATAGATATATCTACTAAATTACCTCAGATCACTATCGTTATTATTAGGGCGTTATAAAATTAAGTAATCTCTCGTAATCTATGGAGGGTAATAAGGACTTTAATATATTCAATACTTTTATATATTAAATAATTCTTTTAAATATAAGGTGCTGTCAATTTTAAGAATTGAAACCATCACCAAAAGTTCCGTTTCATATTTATGTAATAGAAAAGATGTTACTAAACTAAACTAAGCTATATCACAATCCTGTTAAGTATTGTTTACGATAAGGAAAAATTTATAATTTATTCAAAATAATTATAATACGTTGTTAATAATATAAACTACCTACAGCAGATGTATTGTAACTAATATTAGAAAATATTACAATTATTAAAATAAAAATAAAAACATTGTTACGGTCATTTTATGCGACACTAACGGTGTATTCAATTTTGTGCTGAATCGGCTATGAACTATTTTATTTTTTTTTTATATAGCTATTTAAAGTTGATATTTTAGATTCTGAGCGAAGCGAAGAATGTATTGGTTTTACAATGATGTGTGTCTTTTTTTTTTTAAAGTATAAAGACACTTTTACTACCCGAAATAATGCTCCGATTATAACGAATAGCACATGTTTCCGGTAGCAAAGTGGATGTAGTTGGTACATTATTTAGGTCATTTTTCGATTTTCTCAAAATTGACCCTATGCGGTAGAAAAAACGACCAAAAAATGACGAAAAAAGGCATTTTTCAAATTTCGACGAATTTGATTTCAATATTTCACGATAACTCAGGCAATTTTAAAGTTAGAGACTTTGAATATTTCGTAAAACTCTCGTTTTTTTGTTGATAATGTTGATAAAATTATCAATATTTGGTATTAAGGACTGAACATTTTACTGAAGTATATTTATATATTAATTGACATTTATTCAAAATATTAGAAAAATCCATAGTCTCAATTTTTTTTTATAGCTGCTTAAAGTTGATATTTTTAGTTTAAACGAAAATATTAAGAAAAAAATGACGAAAAAATGGCATTCACTAAAACATGGCTCTATGGGAGACGCGTGTGGTGTAGTCGGCGAAATATTCCCGAACGCTATCTTGGTGTTGAGCACCGTGCCAGGCATCGACAGCGGATGGGTGACTGCCGTTTTTTTTTTTTTTTGCGTTTTTTTTCTTTCTATGTTAGAATCATCATATTAAAATATTAGAAAAATCCATGGTTACATTTTTCTTTTATAGCTGTTTAAAATTGATATTTTTACTTTTTTGTTATTATGATTGAAGACACTTTTACTACCATAAATAATGCTCCGATTTTCACGAATAGCATATGTTTCCGGTTAGAAGGTGGATTGGTACTTTAATTAGGTCATTTTTCATATTTCTCAAATTAACCCTATGTGTTAAAAAAAAAAAGACGAAAAACGGCAATATATAGGTATGTATTAATGAAAACCACGTGCGAAAGTAGATATATTATTTGTACCACGAATTCCTTTAATTCCGTACGATCTTCCATTAGAATTTAAACGATTACAATTTTCCCTCAAAGTCTGCTTTACAATGACTATTTAAGTATACACAACAGAAAACTGTTTTTCACATATGCAAATCTACCGTAATCTCACGTGTGAGCCATAATAATATGCAATGGTTAAATAATAGTCAATAGCATGGTGATTTTGGCCCGCTACTAATAGATTAGTAAAAAATATTATCTAAAAGTTATGTAGGTATAGATAATATTTTTACTAAATATTG
The DNA here is from genome assembly GCA_021307375.1 of Tetraneura akinire. Classification (NCBI taxonomy): domain Eukaryota; kingdom Metazoa; phylum Arthropoda; class Insecta; order Hemiptera; family Aphididae; genus Tetraneura; species Tetraneura akinire. The sequence continues at coordinate 3,945,706 of JAIUCT010000012.1, read as the reverse complement.
TTATGACATGTTTTTTTTAAATTTTCACTGCTTAAACTTAGCTGTAGCCAAAAGCTATAATTAATAAAATAATATATACATATATATATATATGAAAAATTGTAGTTTAAACAATATTACTTAAATTTTATTGTCAGATCCCAGACAACAACAATATATAAATTTCTATAAACTACAACGTTAAATTCAGCTGGAATGTAATAATTTTACTCTCATAAATTTAAAAATCAAAATATAAAACATAAATAATACTTATTTTATATTATTATACGAGTAAAGTGTTTAATTTCTGATTATATGATTTTTTCATGTTTTATAATAAAACGCTTGTTTAGAACCCTATATTATAATAAGTTAACAAAATTTTTTGACCATCAAACACATACCTACATACACTCAAACAAATGTACCTATATTCTTCACGTGGCAAATTTTTGAATATGGCAAGGGAAACTCGTAATTTTTCTTCTACACAAGCTTTCTCTTTCTTTGTTTTTTATCTCGTTTAACATTGAACGACATGAAAATACGTATAGTGTGCGGCACCGTACGCCCGTACTATTGTACTAATCATGAACATAATAAGTATTTATAATAAATGCTAATACGTCAAATTATATACACAATAAAATGATATGGGAATTTATTGAAGTAATAACAGCGATACGGGTAGGGCCATCTGAAAATATTTTAAATTTAAACGATGAAGGAATGACATAGATATATAATTTATTTTAAATTATAATCACGATAATTTTATATTTCTGAATTTATGATACTACATGTATTTAAATTTATTTGTTAATATAGTTTTGTCTTTTGTTTTTATATACCGTGGCAACTTGAAAACTCACGACACATTTCCACATATCCCACGACACATTGTGTGTCGCGAAACGGTGGTTGAAAAACACTGACCGAAGTAATATTTAACACTTACCATTCATCAACATTGTGCAATTCATTTCAGTAACACCACCTATAATTAAAATTAATATAAAATTCAAAACATTTTGAATTCGGTTAAAACTATAACTATAAATATATGTAAATTATTTTAATATTGAAAATGTAAGAATGTCTTTATTATTATGTTGTAGGTATTAATATTATTACTTTACCAACAAAGCATTCTGTTATTTTTCCTTGGACTGTTGCAATAATTAGAAAAGGAAATATGAATACAAAATACGTTGTCATAGCGTGCAATAGATAGAAATATAGAATATATTCTAGATGAGTATTAAAAATATAAATTATTAATTGTTATTTAAACAATTTTTTATTTTATATAGCACACAACTAAAGAAAATATTATCGATTGCTATGTGCAATAGCTGCTACACTTATTTTTAAGAATTAAAAATAGTAATTTTATTTGTAATTACAACACATTTATTAAATTTAAATACGTATATATAAACCTAAATCAAGATATTATGGTGTGCCAGATGTATGTCTAATTTAAATGCATACATCATTGTAATTATTTAATCAAGTGAAATATTAAAAAAAAAAAAAGTTTTTTTTTTATATTTTGAGCGAAGCGACCAATATATTATTGGTCATACAATGATGTGTCTTTTTTTTTTATATCTGCACCCAATTTTTCCATTAAAAGTTAGGTTAGGTTTGGTTAAAACCATAATTTCTAAAAAAATTAATTTGCATAGTTGCATGAAAGAACTACCAAAAACTCATAAAAATTTAGCAATGACGTTCGGACAAAATAGCTTCATTTCAAATCGTTTAAATTCACGTTTCAATGACAGTGGTTAGATAAGCTAAAAACATATGAGACATATCTCATAATCATATAATATAAAATTATTTTTAATTTGATATATATATATACATATTGTTTGTTTTTATAATAGATTTCATTAATAATTCTTTTAAACTTTTTAAACCTTATAAAATATAAAAAACTGGAACATTAATTGGTGGGGGGGGGGAAGAAGTTATCAATGGAACTGTAACGTATAAAATTATTAAGTTCCTTTAAAAATGGTGAGCGTCCCTCCACTTATTTTACCCCACTTCGACCACTGAACTCAGTTCACATTAAAAATAAAATTTATAATTACATTATGTACCTCATTTATGATAATCGGATTCTAACCCAAAATAAGATTTCAAAAACTAAAAAGTTAGAACTTGTACGTTGTACCTACTTGTTAATAAGTAATTGTCAAAATAATTTGTAATTAAATGAATGGAAAAATATATCATAAAACTCATATCATGTTATGTTGTCATATTCTTAGATTTTATTTATCAATACCTATCTACCTAAAATAAATAATATTTATTATAAAAAAACAAGGGAAAGGTTACAGGTGTAAAGAGGATAGTGTTGAATTTTATTACAATTTGAATGCAATGATAAATCATTATATTTAAAAAATGATTCTGAGTGAAGTACTGCCAGATTTGAGTAATTAGGTGACTCATTTAGGGGTTTTATGTTAAATTATTTATTTTATATTGAACGTAGAAACCAATAATTGTAAAAATGTTAATCGATACATATATTATCTGATAACCTTATATATAGGTAGGTATATAGGTAGGGAAATATGTAATTATATATAAGAAATGAAAATTTTATAAAAAAAAAAAAAAATGTTATGATATGATATGAAATATGTATAATGATATATTATAAAGATGAAAAAAAAAATTGTAATAATTATTGTTATGAATGCATAATGTTAAAAAAAAAAAAAAAAGAAAATTAAGAAAGATGACCCGGCGGTGTCATTGAGGAAGGAAGGAAAGAAGATGCATTAACCTCTACAATATATATATTTCACGTCGTATTAATCCTAAAGAAGTTTAGAAAATTGTTTTAAATAAAAATAAATTGGCACTGAAATAAGTGGTTATTCAATAATTTAGTCCAGAAGAAATAGCAGTCGGAGGCGGTTGGAGTACAGCTATTTTCTTCAATTGAACAAATTACAATATTAACCATCTTTACACCCACTACCAACAAGATTACCGTTGCTTTTACTACCTAAATCTGGGGTCTAGATTTAAATGGACAAGGGGTATATGTAACGATTGTTTTTAGCAACATCGTACATTACTTCATAAGTAGGCCACGGATAATATGTTGAGTGTGCGGAATAATAGTGTCAAAATATAAATTGCTAACTAAGGAAATTCGGCGTGATATATAATATTGGTAGAAGGCTAGTAAAAAACGACAGTGACGGAAGAACGAGAGTGACTGAAGAACCCGAGTGAGTGATGAACGGATGTAAGTGAAGAACTACAGAAGAAGACGGAGTCAACGCCATCAGACTTTCAAATACAACCACGGGTCGTCTTCTTCTATCATTCCGATTCCGTGTAATTATAATATTATATATTTATATATACATTATAGATTTATACAATTACATATATCATAATTTAAAAAGTTTATTTCTTATAAAATACCTTTGTCCATAATAATTAAATATCACACACCGAGGTCGAGTCCCCAAGACCTCGTAAAAATAAACAAAACTTAGCGTATTGAGGAGACGATAAGAGGGGACGTTACAATGGTTTGATTAATACTAATTAAATAGTAAATTCTATTCTTACTCTATGATTTTATTTAAAATTTAATTTTTTTAATTTTTAAATTAAGGTTTTCCGAGTAAATACTATACAACTCTATAATATTATAGCTTTAGTTAGAAATGATAGTAAATTTCAACTATCTATATTAAATGGCAATACCCATGTTGTAATTTATAACATGGTAAATTTATGTTACCTATATATTTCTATATATCATTTTTATACTTTATACTTAGATATTTTATAATAACTAATATATAAACATTTTTTATTAAAACTTTAGTTTACATCACTTTTATAAAAAAGAATCAAATTTAAAAAAAATATTTGTGTACTTTTTGTTTAGTGATTTATAATTTAATTTTATGGTACAGTACAGTCTATTTTAAAATACATAACATAAATTAATTAAAAATATATTTTTACGATATCTTTAATGTTTTTAGGATATAATGGTTCAATGTTGGGCACCCATGTGTTCTCATTATTCTGAAAAAGAAACATGTCATTTTTTTCGTTTTCCTGCAAATGTTAGAGAAAGAGTTGTTTGGGCAAAGTGTGTGAGGTCATTTATCATATTTATTAAAGTTATGTTATAATTTTTTAAAAGTCAGTATACAGGTTGAGTCTTGAGGATTTGACAAATGGAATAACTCTGGTTCTAGGCAATATTGTTTTATAATTTTTTTTTTTTTTAATTATTTTTATACACCAGCGCTACAATTATAGTACTTTAATTTTTTTTTTTGTATCTAAATAAAAAAAATTTTAAAAATAACTTTTTATTTATTTTTTTTTTTAATTCAAAATAGCCATTTTGTAAATTTATATTTAAAAAAAATTTTGCAATAAATTGCATAAATTCATGTAATAACTTTCATTAAATTTTTAATTAGAAAGAGAAAACTTGTTACTTTGGACTCTGTGGAAACAAATGATTTATCAGAAGTCTTGCCTACTATCCCTTCTACATTAAGTACAAGTACAAATATATATTCTATTGATCAAATTCTAATGAATTCTAAAAATTATTACGATATTAATACGCCCTCGGCCCATTATACCTTCCATTGTCCCTAACATTATTCTGTAGATAAGCTCATTTTCGTGCCTCAATATATGACTAATCGTATTTTGTCCCATATTGTCTATATGTCGTTTCCTATCTGTGCGATAAAAGTTTGCATTTTAAATATTTAATAAATAATGTCAAAATAATCAATACCTACATTATCTGACTAAACTCGCTCAGAATCGTTTTTTAGAATGAAATGCTTTATCATTGCATTCAAATTCTATTTAAAATTAAACACTATGATTTGCACATCTGTATCCCTGCGGCAGGAGTATCATGAACTCTTTTTTAATTTTAGTAATCGTAACATTTTCCAATATTAGTTGCACCTGTTTTAATTTAATCGTTTATTATCAAAAACGTATGAAAATATGTTTAATTGGTTACCATATTTAGATTGTAAACAATGATCTTGTCATTGATCAACACCATCTTATAAAATAACCCGAACAGCTTTGTACAAAACAAATTTACTTTTTTCTACATTTACTGAAATAGAACTTTTGGTAATGATTCCATATCTAAGAATAGATAACACCTTATATTTAGAGTAATTTGAAATTTTTTAATTATGGAAATACAAATATGAAACTATAAATAAAAATATAATACATTTTCATAACGTTTGGTATTAATTACCCGGGTGTATTAGAATTGTATAATCTTATGTGAATATGTGATAATCTATGATATCTAAATAGGACATGAAAAATCTCTAAAACACATATAATACATTCACTCCGAAACATTAATATCCTGATATAAATGGTTATTGATGTTTTGGAGTGAATACATTATGTATGTTTTAGGAATTTTTCCATGTCGTATTCAGATTTCATTACCATAGTGGATTACTCAATTCTAATACACCCGGGTAGATAATAGTATAATACCAATGGTTGTATTATTTAATAATTTAGGATATAGAAACCGTACCGTGGAGAAAAGAGGATTATAATATACTTCTTAAAATAATATTTACTTAAAAATAATTATTTTTGTTCGGACGGCCTACGCGAGCTCGTCAATCTATGGTGTGTGTCGTCTTTCGCGTGGTGGGTCGGAAGGTTTCAAGGCCACGTCACGTTTTCCGCCGCGTCCCCGCGACCAACATGGAAATTTCTCTGAATTTCATGTACGAGCTTCTCCCGCTGCTGCCGCCGTCGACATTGACCAGGGTAGATAGGCGGTCGGTCGAAGTGTAGCTGTGTTGTTGCCTTATGAGCAGTGGTCCAATGACTTACGTGTGGTCGTTTTAAAGTTTTATTTTACGTGGTGTTCGAGCCATAAACCAAGTTTTGTGTGTCGTCGGTGCATTTTGTTATATACGCGACAGGCGTTATATTGCTATACACGTGTGTTTTTTTATTATATACGCGTTGCGTCGCATTTGTTATATGTGCTCGTTCAGCAACTTCTGGCGTCAACATTCCAACAAAATAAAGATTCACGGTCATCAAGTCGGTGTATCATATATGTATCCTATGTTAAATATTTGGAATATTATTATATATGTTGTATTTGTACATGCATGGAGAGATAAATATCAGATTGAGCGCTGCTAATCGATGCCTTTATGCATTAAGAACCCTCCTAACCTAACCTAATCAAAGCTGTTGTCAAGAAAAACAAAAAAACATCTATACATAAGTTACATTCGCCCTGTATTGACATATGCATGTACCACTTGGGCAACGACAAAAGGCAATGATGAAAAACTACGTATACTCGACTACTCGAGAGAAAAGTCCTTAAAAAATGTATGGACCAGTATTCAACAATACAGAACAGAAATAGGAAATAAGAGGATCTAGGGCATTTTGGCGTGACTGTTTTGGCAAAGCCGTTTTAACGTGGAGTAATTTTGGCGTAAACCCGTTTTGGCGAAAAAAATACTTTATTATAAAAAAATTGATTATATTAAATAGGTAAGACCACAGAAAAGATGGAAGGATAGCGTCAAGGAATTATTAGAAGAAATTGGATGAGACTGGGAACAAGCATACAATAAAGAACGATGGAAGGAATTAGTTTTAGCAGCCAAGAGTCTAAATGGCTCGTGAAAAGACAAAGAAAAAAAAAGAAAAAAATATTTTATTTGTAGTATATATTGACATTAGTAATAAGCTCATGTGTTGATATGATGAGATGTTATTCAGATATTTATAGATTACCTATATAATATATTTATTTAGCTATTTTCTTAATACAGTCCGCTTTGATATTAATTATTACTAAAACCCATATCCAGTGACGTATTCAGGAGAACAAACCATGGTGTCCGGACCCTCCCAACCACCCGAAATTTTTAGTTACTGTTAAATATTAATTTATTATATTATAAAATAATTTTATTATTAAATTATTATTATTTAGAATTAAATAATATAATTTTAGTTTTCTGTATTAATGTAAATTGTATTAATGTATGCATGTTAAAAGTTGAATTAATTAATAATTAATAAATAAGTGTAGTAAGTAATTAATAAATAATTTATTGAAATAATTATTGATCCCACCTCCCAAAAAAAAAAAAATCCTGGCTACGTGTATGCCCATATCCGGCATTATAATTTAGAAAGCATATCGGCAATACTCAGTCAAATACACCAGGCTCATCGTGACTTGTCGTGTACAATTTTAAAAGATATATTTATATACCTACTATATAATCTAAGATCCTATGATTAACTGAATTATTTGTAATAATATATTATACTGTTATAGAATAAAATGTATATGTTATATAATATTAATGGATAATTATTGAAATTATTGTTTTATTATATCCTGATTGAGCTATACCTACGTTAAGAAAAATAAAATAAAAACACTCGTCTGATATTTCGTTTTGAATCACTGTCAAACTCAATATGCAGAGAAGAGACGTATTTAGGAATTTCGGGCCCAGCACTCAGGTAAGAAAAGAACTCTTCACAACTTAAATTTCTTTAGCAAATGTATTTGTAATACATAAACATGATAGTGAAACCAATGCATTCTTCATTTTCACTACACGAGTACACGCATAATCTAAATAGTATATTAGGTATACATAAAACAGGTCATACATTTCTGAAGCATATATTACATAATTATAGTAGCTATATTTATTATTAATTATACAAAAATACCTAAATGTAAATGTAAACGTAAATGTAAAAGTTAAATTCCTTTATGTACACTATCACAAATCTTTAAAAGAGATATAAATCACTTTAATTAACAGAAAAATTTCATAAAATATGATATGAATAATATAATTAGCGCAATATCTCTTATAATGTTTTTGATTACAAGTTCATAAACGTTACAAACTAAGTTAAGTATTAAGTACTGGTAGGGCCGTATTTACATTATTTACTCCCAGGAGCATTATTTTTGCGCCTCTTCCACCTACATGGTTACATTTACATATCAATATATTTTATAATTTATTTGTTTGTATTATAATTTAGATCCTGAGCATATGTATACCTGTGGCAGGAGTATCAGTTCTTCTTTTAGATTCTGAGCGGAGCGAAAAGTGAAAATAAGAAAAGCATATGATGCTAAACAAACCATAATTTTGAACTGATATTCATTATTAATATAATGTTTTCAATTTTTTTATCATAAATCAATATATAAAATTGATTTAAAAACAGTGTTGATAATGATAATACGTTTTTAATATTTAATTTTATATTCTAAAGTAAAATCCTCGTACGAGGATGTCAGTAACGAAAGGGTTAATATTATTTCAACTACTGAATTTTCCTTAAATTACCCGATGTAAATTTAAAATTCCATAAATTTTTTAGATTCTGAGCGGAGCGGAGAAGAATGTATTGGTTTTACAATGATGTGTGTCCTAATTTTTTTATGTCCAAAGACACTTTTACTACCCGAAATAACGCTCCAATTTACACGAATAGCATATATTTATGGTTGGAAAGTGGATGTCGTTGATACTTTATTTAGGTCATTTTTCGAATTTCTCAAAATTAAATTTTGTCGAATTAAATTTTAATATTTCAGCAATTTTGAAGTTAGAGACTTAAAAATTGTGTTTGGTATTCACTTAAGTTATATATATGTGGTAAAATTTTGGAACCATTACGTTAATTTGTCCACAGAATATAATCTCGTCTATTGGTAACTATATAATGTTTGATCAAATTGGCAATTTTTGGCATCAAGGTCTGAAAATTTTACTGAAGTGTATTTTTTATTTACATAGAAATTACCTAGTCTCAATTTTTTTATAGCTGTTTAAATTTGATATTTATAGTTAATCGAAAATGTTATGAAAAAAATGACAAAAAACGGCATTATATGACTGAACTTATTAATTAATAAATTAATCAAAACCAGAATCGTTTTTTCGAATGAAATGGTTAGCCATTGCATTCAAATTATAATTAAAATTATTAAATACTATGATTGCACACATGTATCCTTTCCACACCTGAATCCCTTCCCTAGCTATTTATTAATTTTTATTGTAAAGTAAACTGTAAAGTTTCAAATTATCTAAGAGCATCAACTACTGGCTACTATTAATCTCTTAAATATTAAGTAGATACGAGTATACCAGCCATTTACATATTTAAATACGAGTATTATAAAATTATTATAATTTCTCATATTCTACCTAAATATTACCTCATATGAAAAAAGCGCTCAAGATTTTTTTTCGAATATTTAAAAAAAAAAAACATTCAAATGAATTATACGCTAGTAGATATAATAATATAGTATAATAGGTATATTAGTTTAATTTATTTATAATACATATACATAATATAGTTTATATCTAGTTTTGATAAATATAAATAATTATATTAGTTTTTAGTTTTTATTTAAATCTATAAATCGATTTATGATTTCACTGATTTATAATTTATATGTTGGTACAAATAAATATCAATAAGAGTCCCTAATTATTTTAAAGGTACCTAGGTATTCTAAAAAACTTATAAATAGTTATAGAATTGTATGATAAATAAAATGTCATAAATAACTTAATACTAAATTTAATTCTTAGTGTTTTAAATAATAGGTAGGTAAATGACTAAAATTAATATGAAGATAACTATAATGTATTTCTTAATAAATTTGACATTTTTTGTATGTTCTAAATTGACTTCCTGAAATTAATAAATAAAATAATTAAGGAAAATTCATGGATTTAAACGACAGTCTTAAAAATATTATTTTGATTTTCAAATGTATAATTTTTGTTACCTAGTTAAAAAACCATGACATACAATAATTATATATTACAACAAAAATAAAACCTACACTTTTTATTGTGTATAACTATATATAAAACTATTTTTGTTGTTATTTTCAGTATTCATCAATCATTGATTATGCTGTTGCAATTAGTTTATATTCATTTTAATAATAAGGTACTTGTTTGTTATTGCGCCGCCACTATGTCGTATAAAATTTACCGCTTCCCCCACTCTTGTTTGTTATCACCCGCAATAAATAAAATAAACATATATTTATTTATTAATACAATTATTTATATATTATCCCTCGTAAGAACTCAAGCACAATAAGACAAATAACATATAATAGAGTGATATATAGTAAAAAGAAAAAAACAAAAACAAAAACCAATTAATGAAAATTGACATATCTTAGGTATACAAGTAAATAATAATCATACAAAATAAAATTACCTTAAGAATGACTGGCTATTTTATTGAGATATATCGAGATTATTTATGCTATTGCATTCCCGTGATATAAGCAATGAAGGGGAAATGTCCCTAGTACTAAATTGTCGCTTGTAACCAAAGTAAAATCCTTCTTTGTATACGCTTTAAAGATTCACTTAATCCTATATGCAACAGGTTCCATTATACTGAACACAATAAGTGACACATAAATATTTTGAGATAGAGCTCATCCTTAAAATCTTAAGTATTTCTAATAAAAAACCTATGTTTTGTTGAAATAATAATCTAAGTTCTCTAACGTTGTTTCTAAGAGTCTATCCTCAAGAATGAGGTTATCATAATCTAATTTTTTTAAATAATGGTAAAACGACATATTGACACATTTTGAGGTGTTCAGTTTTAGGCCATTTCTAATGCACCAAACACTAAGTCTATTAAGATCATTCTGTATTTTTATGGTGTTTTCAACTGAATTTATATTAGCATATAACTTTAAATCATCTGCAAGTAACTGATAATTACAAAAACTAAGGGACGAACTTATATACATAATGAAAATAGCAAATAATAGTGGTGATAGATAATCACCTTGAGGAACACCAGAAGGAGCTGAAAAGGAGTTAGATAAAAAACCATGTGATTTTACTTCTTGATATCTGTTCGCAAGGCATGAAGTAAACCAAAGTTTAAGGGTTTAGAAATACCATATATGTTTAGTTTATCTATTAGACTAGAATAGTCATCAGAGTCGAAGGCTTTATTACATGTAAATAACATTTGTTTGTTTACCCATTTCTATAGAATTAATTAGTGTTGTAAATGAATACAATATTTATTTCCACAGATCTACCTTCTCTTAAACGATGTTGATTTGAGTTTAACAGATTATTGAAAGAGAAGTTAGATAAGACATTATCAGGTTTTCTAATAACTTGGCCACATAAGATAATTTATTTATTGGTCTATAAATGGTTATGTTGATTTTTGGACCAGATTTTTAAATAGGTGTAATAAAACTACTTTTACATTGTTCAGGAGATATACCTAGACGTTCAGAATGATTATATATGATTCGAATAAGAAATGTGAGGGAATATTAACAGGAAGGTCATAATATGTTAGGAATCCCATCTGGTCCAGGACAGGAGTTTAGATCTAAAGTACTAATGCCTTTAAAAATTTCTCTAATAGAGAACTGCATAAGAGGTAAACTGATGATATCAGAATTGTCTATAAGATTATCCAAAATATTATTTATACTTAAACTTTCAGTAGAATAAACAGAACTAAAAAAAACATTTGAAAAGATTCGATACCTCATAACCTCCAGTTACGATTTAATCACCAAACTATTTAACGGAGGGTATACCGTCATCAGCTTTTAGACTCCTTATATAACGCCAAAAATATTTTGGATCATAAGAGAGGTCTGCCTCCAATTTTTGGATATAACGTGAACGACATCTCTTAGATTCAATTTTACATAATCCTTGTAAACGGAAAAACTCATTATAATCATTATGGTCATGAGTAATTTTGTATTGTCTATGAAATATTTTCTTCTATGCGATAAGTGATTTAAGCTTATGGCTATAACATATGGGGAAAAGCAATTTTGGACCTGAAAATCTTGGAAAATAGCTTCTAATGGCCTTGGTAAGTGTGTTATAAAAATTAGTGATAATCACTAGGAATTCTAATATCACATTTAACAAGTAGCTTCAATCAAATGTAGACAAATAACCTTTTATTATCTCATAATTATCCTTATTAAAATTAAACCTATAAGAAGAATTGGTAAGATATTGGTATGATGGATAATAGGGACCAGAAATTAGATGTGGTGGATGGGCAGGATCAATAGTAACAAGTGGGAAAGTACATTTTGAAATCTCAAGATTATAATAGTTAGAGAGTAAATCTCAAATAACATATAGCGTAAATTACCAAAATCACTGTTGTGATTCTTCTTCTTTATCTGGCCCTTCATACTCTTTAAGAATTTTCACCGATATCACTAAATCCCTCACACATTTGTGTGACTTCCATTTGACACTCACACTCGACAGAGACACATTTGTCTCTGTCTTGGGCTAGTTCTTTTTAATCTTGAACCCCTAATCTGTTCAGATCCTCTTCCACTACATCTAACCATCTTTTTCTTGGTCGTCCTCGAGCACATTTTTCCGTCTTCTATCACTCCAAGACTACTCTGTTTATATCGTCCTCACTACACCGCCTCACATGGCCTAGGCCTTGGATCCTTTGTCCCCTGATGAAAATTACTACTAATGCCATTTCTATTTCTTCCTGCAGCTCTTTGTTATACTTTCTCCTCCATGTTCCATTTTCATTATCATACACTGGCCCACAAATTACCCTTAATATTTTGTTCTCAAAAGTTCTAAATTTTCTTGTCATATTGCTTGTGGTAGTCCATGCCTCACACCCATATGTGAGTGTGGGTCTTTTTAATTATTGCTGTATACAGAATTGCTTTATTTTATTTTGAAAACACTTTTGATTTTAAGAACTTATTTAGAGCTCCTTTCTTTCCAGCACTTTCACCTGCTTTGCCTGAGTATATAAATCTATACTCCCCATTCCATATATCTCCTGCTTCAGGACAACTTACTTCCAAAACTCCTAAAATATCAATGTTCAGTCTTGCCATATCTAATTTTATATTTTCAAGCTTACCACATTGAAGTAGGGTTCGTACATTCCAGGTTGCTATTCTTCTATCTCTTCCATCTAATTTGACCATAAGTTTTATCATTTTACTATAAGTCCCCACCCAGAAATCCGAATGGGGGACTATTTTACCTTCAGAATATTTTACATGAGATAATGATATCATGGTCATTGATTTTATCAATTTTAATGCGGTAGTTTCCCTTTTGCTTTTAGTATCGCAGTGTATCCACCAGTTATATGGTTATTATATCTGCTGGTAATTATTTGATATGTAGCTGTTTCTACCTCTGAGAGATTACCTGCTCCTATATTTACACTCAATATTGAAAGAGCTGCTGCCCTCTTAAAAATCCCTTTTAGTCGCCTCTTACAATAGGCAGGGACAACCGATGGCTTATTCTAACCCCAACCACCAGGTTATACCTATGGTATTATATTATTATATTGTAATAATTTCTGAAAATTGTCATAACTATTATTATCTTTTCTAAACTTAAAATATATTTTATGATTTAAATTGCTTTTATTTATTTATTACTTTTAAAATAGTATAAACAAAATTAATTCAGAATGAATGATAATTTGAATGTCAACATACCTTAAAAAATGCAATCTCTGTGTATTAACATATACAAACTAAGTAATTCATGAGCTTCTTTATTTCTTAAGCGATCCTAAATTAATAAATTGTTATAAATGATATATGGTTTTATATATAATTATGTGATTAGAAATTAATTCCAAATAAACAACTAACTTTAAAACTTCATCATTTATTAATTAAATAATTAAACATTTCATTATAGATATACTTATATCTTATATTCTATGAATCGTTTCCCCTTTATCGCATATAACATGTGTCAACTATAAAAGAAACATTGAATTTTATATGCGACGTCTCTAATTTGTCCAAATCCTACAAACATGAATCAACATCCACCAGCAAACTTCGGATTATAGTCAACGGATAATTTTAACAAAATTTTGGATAAAATACTATTTCATGCAATAATTATGTATTACAATATTTTATTTTGTAAAAAATTCAATTTTTTTTTTTATTATACCATCAATAATCTTACAACTAACAAAAATACAACATAATCATCACTCGTTCATTACTAATCCAACCAAAGAACCTTAAAATATTGTTTGATTCAACATTTCTCGTATGGGTAAACAATATTCAGTAATATATGCTGAATATGGTACTCGTAATCATTGAATAAATTTGTCAACAAAATATCTTTAATCGTAAAAAATTAAGGATAAGTATATATATATGCAATAAAAACTTGCTACTCGTAAAGTTATATACATTTTATTTAGTGAAATTTGTAAACTAATGTAAAAAAGCCGAATTAAATACTGCTGTGGAAGGGATAAATGTGAAGAAAGAATAATGGTGATGTCACAGAATTAAAAAGCCATAATTTTCTGGAATATAATTGCCTGGAATGATAAAAACACGGAAAATAGAATGTCCCGAACGTGATATCCCGCACTGTAATATTCCAGAATGTAAAAATACGGAATATGAATATTCTAGATTGTAATGTCCAGGAATTTTAAATGATGGAAAGTATTAATAGTCCGTAACGAAATAATCATTAATCCGGAATAAAATATTTCCGAAATTTATTAAAAAAAACATAAACTCAAAATACGCTTTATATTTCGTGGAGTCCAGCAATTAAACCACAAAATAATAAGGTACTTGTCGGTTATCGTGATTACCGTGATCGAACCTTTCATAGTCGACTAAACTTTTTGCACTTTTTCAAATATTTAAAAAAAATTTTGTCCATTTTTCCTACATAATAAATCAATTTTGATTATTTATACCCGAAACTACACACGAAACTACGCACTATCCACAACATTATCAGGTATATGAGGTAAGTATTAGGTGGGTATGCCGTAGTCCCATGGATTGTAGCCCCATCATCACGAAAAGTGCCGCAAAGTGGCGCTTGAGGAGTGAGCAAAGCCGGTAGTCGTAGCGAGCGTCCCTTCCATTTGAAAAGAACTTTACGATTTTTTTTTTTGCGTCTTAAGTATATCAATTAAATAATTAAAATTGATTTATTAAGTAGGAAAAAGGGGCAAAAAAATTTAAATATTTGAAAAAGTGCAAAAAGTTTAGTCGATTATGCTAGGTTTAATAACGGTAGTCGCGATAACCACTTCTTAGTTAGGCGTCTAATGGCGAGTACCAATGTTGACCCAATTTTTGGAAAATATTTAAGTTAATTTATATTTCTTTGATAACTTAATGTTATATTATATTGTACAAATAACACGTGTTTTTAAATGTTGTACAACTGATATACGTATACTAAAGGGCAATTGCCCGTGTAATTATAAATTAAATACTCATATCATAAAATTTTTTATCAATTTTATTTAACATTGTTGTAAAAAATTGAAATATAATAGGAAGAATCTATATAAATTTTTTAAATATTAATTTTACTTTAATTAATTTTTAACTACTATAAAAAAAAAAAAATTGAGTACTTAAATTTTCCTAATATTTTGGAAATTCTTTAAATTATATGTCGATATTCTTCAAAAAAATTTTTCAAAAATTTTCCAATTTATTTGGTTTTTTATTAATTTTTATATATAACAAATTTTTTTGTGAATTATAAAAAACATTATTTTAAAGTATTGAGAAATAATAAGAAGAATATTCGTATAAATTCTAAGATTTTCGTTTTAACTAAAAATATTAACTTTAAATATCTATAAAAATAAAAATAATTGTGTTTTGAGATTTTCCATAAATTTTAGACATTCGTTAAAATATATATCAGTATGCTTCAATAATTTTTTTAAAATATTCCAAATTTTTGGCTTTTTTAATAATTTATATATATAAGAAATTTTTTTGTGAATTATTTAAAACATTATTTTAAAATATTGAGAAATTATAATAAGAATCCGCATATACACCATATATATCATATATAACATTAATATCGATTTTACTCAAATTTAAACTTAGAACACATATAAAACTAGTTTGAGGACTGGGATTTATCTAATATCTTTAAAATACATAAATATTTATATATTAATATCAGTATGCTTCAGTAAAATATTCCAAATTTTTTTAGTATTTCTATTAATTCGTATTGTAAAAGTTACACATATCATTGTAAAAGAAATAAATATTTTCGTTTCGATTAAAATCTAAAATGGATTTCTGTCTGTTTATTTGTCCTTTATATATTCTTAAACAGCTGGATCGATTGCAACGAAATTTGGTAGAGAGATATATAGACCAATATTGACAGAAGATAGGGTAAGTTAAAAAGTAATAGGCCCAACTTCGGGAGGTGCTCAAACAGGTATTTTGAGATTTGATAGGAACATTTTTGTTACAAATGATTTAATGGTTGCTATTAGTTTCAATAATAATAATTAGTGCAAAAGAAATTGTTAACCATGATTTTGTTAATATTGTTTTAGATTCTGAGCGAAGCGAAGAATGTAATTGTTTTACAATGTGTGATTTTGTATTTTTTTTTTTGTTATTATGTCTGAAGACACTTTTACTAACCGAAATAATGCTCCGCTCTTCACGAATAGCTTATGTTTCCGGTTGGTAAGTTCATGTAGTTGGTAATTTATTTAGGTTATTTTTCGAATTTCCAAAAAAAGACCCTATTGGATAGAAAAGATGACGAAAGAACGCAATAGCATAAAGAATCTCGATATATTTCACTCAAATGGCCAGTCATCCCTTAGATTATTTTATTTTGTATGATTATTATTTACCTGTATACTGTCAATTTTCATTGTTTTTTGTTTTTTTCTTTTTACTATATATCACTGTATTATATATTATTTCTCTACGGGCATTTAGGTGACAATGGAGTTTATGATCATTTATATTGAACTTAAATATTTTAAAATTTTATAGGTTGATCATTTATGTACTATATGTGTATAAAATTTTGCTTTTTAAATATATAATAAAAAATGTCAAAATTTTAATCAATACCTATATTATCTAACTGAACTTCGCACAGAATTTTTTTTCGAATGCAATGGTTTATCATTGTTTTCAAATTCTAATTAAAATTAGAATAATTAATAACACTATCATATGTATACCTGCGGCAGGAGTATCAGTTCTTCTTTTAGATTCTAAGCGGAGCGAAGAATGTATTGGTTTTATAATGATGTGTGTCTTTTTTTTTTTTTTTATGTCTGAAGACATTTTTACTATCCGAAATAATGCTCCGATTTTCACGAATGTTCTATGTTTTCGATTGCAAATTGGATGTAGTTTGTACTTTATAAAGGTCATTTTTCGAATTTCTCAAAATTGACCCCATGCGACACAAAAAAAGGACGAAAAAATAACGAAAAATAACATTTTGTTCCTTCGACGAATTTTATTCACTAGTTAAATTTGTTTATCACCATAGTGATAATATAAATATTGTTACTAATAGCAACCAAAAGAATAATATTATTGAGACTAATTGCAACCATCAATAAACAGAAATTTCCATCGTAAATCTTATAATATTTATTTGAACACTTCCCTGGCCATATCACAGATCATAGATCATAGATGATTGATCAAAGTTCATAAATCAAAGATCATAGACCAACGATTCTCGTCTTTAAGTATATAATATTTGATAAAATTGGCAATTTTTGTCATCAAGGTCTGAAAATTTTACTGAAGTTTATTTTATATTTTCATAAAAATCCCTGTCTCAATTTTTTTTATAGCTGTTTAAATTTACATGTTAAGAAAAAAATGACGAAAAAACGGCATTATATGACGAACTTCGCTCAGAATCGTTTTTTCGAATGAAATGGCTTGCCATTGCATTCAAATTATAATTAAAATTAAACAATATAATTGGACACCTGCTTTTAGATTCTGAGCGAAGCGAAGAATGTATTGGTTTTACAATGATGTGTGATTTTTTTTTTTTTTTTTTTTTTTTATTCTGAAGACATTTTTACTACTCGAAATAATGCTCCGATTTTCACGAATAGGGTATGTTTCCGGTAGCAAAGTGGATGTACTTGGTACTTGATTTGCGTCATTTTTCGAATTTCTCAAAATTGACTATTAGCGGTTGAAAAAATTCGAAAAAATGACGAAAAAACGGCATTTTTTACGAAAATGAAATTTTGACGAATTCAATTTCTATATTTCACGATAACTCGGGCAATTTTTAAGTTAGAGACTTGAAAATTTTTTTGGGTGTTCACATAGCCATTATATATATGTGGTAAAATTTTGGAACCGTTTTTAAAATTTTTTTACTAAATATAGGACTTCGAATATTTCGTAAATTTCTCGTTTTTACGTATATAATGTTTGATAAAATTAGCAAATTTTGGTATTAGGGTCTGAAAATTTTACTGAAGTATACTTACATATTACTTAACATCATACTAAAATATTAGAAAAATCCCTAATCTCAATTTTTTTTTATAGCTGTTTTAAGTTGATATTTTTAGTTCAAACGAAAATTATAATCTGATTGAACTTCGTTCAGAATCGTTTTTTCGAATGCAATGGTTTATCATTGCATTCAAATTCTAAGTAAAATTAAACGCTATGATTCGCACACCTGTATCATGTGCGGCAGGAGTATCAGCTCATCCTTTTTTATTATTTGTTCCCATGGAACGTGCGTCTATGGCATTAAAAGTTTTTATTAGTATTTTGATTTGTGTTTTGTGTTTTTCGTTTTTTTTTTTTTTTTATATTATTATTATAACGACATTTCTATGTAGTTATTGCCTCCCCCCCAAAAAATATCGGTAGTTCAACGCCTCAAACATGAAAGAAAAAAGCTATATAAGCTTCAGAAACAATTAAATAATAATAAATTAAATTGAATATCGTTGTATACTTTTAAGATTCTGAGCAAAGCGAAGAATGTATTGGTTTTACAATGATGTGTGTCTTTTTTTTTTTTTTTTTTTGTTTTTTTTTTCTTTCAGTATGAAGACACTTTTACTACCCGAAATAATGCTCCGATTATCACGAATAGTATATTTTTCCGGTAGCAAAGTGGATGTAGTTGGTACTTTATTTAGGTCATTTTTCGATTTTCTCAAAATTGACCCTATGCGGTAGAAAAAACGACCAAAAAATGACGAAAAAACGGCATTTTTCAAATTTCGACGAATTCGATTTAAATATTTCACGATAACTCTGGCAATTTTGAAGTTAGAGATTAATTTTTTTTGGGAGTTTATATAGGTACTATGTATATGTGATAAAATTTTAGAACCGTTACGTTCATTTCTCTATAAAATATAGGACTTTGAATATTTCGTAAAATTCTCGTTTTTTTGTATATAATGTTTGATAAAATTAGCAATATTTGGTATTAAGGTCTGAAAATTTTACTGTACTATATTTATATATTAATTAACATTAATTCAAAATATTAGAAAAATCCCTATTCTCAATTTTTTTTTATAGCATATTAAAGTTGATATTTTTAGTTTAAACGAAAATATTATGAAAAAAATGACGAAAAATTGGCATTCACAAAAACTTGGCTCTATGGGAGACGCGTGTGGTATAGTCGGCGAAACATTCTCGAACGCTATCTCGGTGTTGAGCACCGTCGCCAGGCAACGACAGCGGATGGGTAACCGCCGTTTTTTTTTTTTTTGCGTTTTTATTTTCGTTTTTTTCTTTCTATGTCTGAATCATCATATTAAAATATTTAAAAAATCCATGGTAACATTTTTTTTTTATAGCTGTTTAAAATTGATATTTATATTTTTTTGTTTTTATGACTGAAGACACTTATACTACCCGAAATAATGGTCCGATTTTCACGAATAGCATATTTCTCC
Source organism: Tetraneura akinire (assembly GCA_021307375.1). NCBI lineage: Eukaryota > Metazoa > Arthropoda > Insecta > Hemiptera > Aphididae > Tetraneura > Tetraneura akinire. Next base: position 3,925,822 of record JAIUCT010000012.1, on the reverse strand, counting down.
GGTAGGAAAGTAGATGTTCTTGGTACTTTATCTAGGTCATTTTTCGAATTTTTTAAAATTGATCCTATGCGTTAGAAAAAACGATGAAAAAATGACGAAAAAACGGCAATATAATATTACCTAATCAATACTTACATTATCTGACTGAACTTCGCTCAGAATCGTTTTTTCGAATGCAATGGTTTAACATTGCATTTAAATTATAATTATAATTAAATATTATGATATGCACATCTATATCCATGCGGCAAGAGTATCAGTTCTTTTTTATTTTCCTATCTATGTGTATGTAGTAGAATTTATTTTTAGCATAATCACAGGTAACGAATTTAACACATAATTTGAGACATATATGAGGTAGGATTCTTACCGGGCTACGAGGTATACGGGTTTAGCTGGTTTTTAATAATTTTAGATTTTGGAGGATCTGAAGGTTATATTATATGTTCAAACTTATCAATTATGGGTACTATATTATATTAATATGATAGATAAGAATTAATTGACTGCACAAGGCACAACACAACGTTGTGTAGTAGTTTTATATAAAAATAAAAGGAAATTATAATTTAAATAAATATTGGTCCAATTACTAAATATGGATAATATATTTTGTAGAATTTTAAATTTAGTTATTACCTACTTTATTTAGTTCATTTTTAATTTACAAATTGTTTTCTTTTAGGGTTAGCCTGTCAGGAAACTACCAGAAAATTACTAAAAACCCAAAATCTTGATTTTATTTATTTTACTTTTATAAGGAAGTAAATTAAATCTTAGAGACATAGAACATGAAGTATTCGCATAGATAATTTATATGCTTGATACTATTTTGCAATAGTTATTTTTGATTTTTAAATCTACGAATACAAATATGTACCTATATAAAATAAAACTTTATTAAAAATATTCCAAATTGTAATCACTAAATTATATCTTTATTAAAAATATTCCAAATTGTAATAACTAAATTATATCTGATTATTATCTTATATATATAATCTGAATTATATCTTTGTTCAGAAATATTTTTCTCAATTTCATTGTATTCAAACTTTAATATTGACCTTTTTATACTATCCTATACCATCACCAATATTATTTTTATATCAGTATCCTAAATTTTTGTATATTGTATTATTTTAAATTATCGACCTATCTAACCTGTCGATAATTAATACTAACTTAAAATAAATCTATTATTTAATATTGTTGATTATAAATGTAAAATATAAGGGAATGAATACTGGTATGCAAAGGATACAGCCATACAGGTGAAAGGAGGATAGTCTAAATAATATTATTATATTTAAAATTAAATATAGCGTAATTTTAAAATCTGGAAAACTTTATATAAAATTCGTGAAAATATCTATAGTCTTAAATAATATCTTATTATTATAATCATATTATTAGTCTAATGTACTATAATAAAATATTATTAATATAGTCTGTATTAATAAAATAAAATAAATTAATTATAAAATGCCAAAAAAACATACTCGAATCTATTATTCAGATTAAAATATTTATGATATAATAAATTTAACAAGGAAATGTTATTAATTTTACCTCTGTATTAATCACAGGTAGTGTAATAGCTCTTTTCAGTAAATGCATTGCTAACTGAAAATTAATTTCTGCATTCAATCCATACATGTATAATGAAGCTTCTATTTTATTTATTTCAAAACTATTTGTATTGTCTATAATGTATTGAATTTCATTATAATACGTAGTATTATCAGTCAATTTTCTTTTGCCTTTTTTATGTTTAGGTAACTGGTTATTAATTATTCCTTCAATGGTAAGGAATTTGTTTTCTTCAATCTAATAAAACATTAAATATCTATAACTGTTCATTAGTATATAAATTATATATTTATATTAACAAAACATAACCTATAATTATCAATTACTGTATTACTAAAATTTTATGAACTTTATGAATGACCATAGATGTAACAATAGTTAACATACTATTAATATAACCATTAAATTTGTATACCTAATTGTTTTAATTTTATAAGTAAAAAAAATTTATTCAGAATTCGCGAAGAAAACATTCATTGCCGGACGATGGGACAATAATGATGAAACCCGACTTAACAACCGGTACGGTATCTTGATTTTTAATTGTAATATTATATTAGAGTATTCGTGTAAATGGTGGTGGAAAAAAGGGTTGTTTAAAGAAAAGCGTTACTTAAAATGTTATATTACATCGACACCGCCATTCACCAGTCATTAGTTCTCCACAGTCCATCTTTACCATCATCAATACCAATTTGCTACAACATACAATTTCATATTACATTGTATATTTACCATTTACATAAACCAATATTAACAGTGTATCTATATATTTGTATTTAAAATAATGTATCTACAAAGTAATAAGTAAACATTCAAAGGAATTAAAGAATTATTCCTAAAACATAAAAATTGGAAAATATGTTTGAAAATAATTATAAAATTAATTTGAGATATTTTGATTGAATCGTATTATTGAACAAATGGGTTGAACTCTTGGGTCTAGACGAAAATTCGAAAAAATTACAATTCCTTATCAAAAGTATATATCATAAGGTCTATTCAATACTCCTATATTAACAATATAAAACACAGTTTGTGCGACCAACCTACACATATATCATTAATTTAGAGCATATTATTATTATTATTATTATACGATTATTATAATACGTACACAAATAATGGACGTAATATATATATAGGTACGAAAAAATTTCAAAATATCATAAAACGCCGCATAAAACTTCTATTCGTATTTCGTATTCCCAATTATAAACTTATTCCATAGTAAAAAATTTTATTTTAGCAAATTTTTACCCTTAAACACTGTGAAGTATGGATGTTGGGTCTGGAAAAAATGTCAAAATATCAAAAAACTCAAAATTAAACTTCCATTCATATTCCCAATTATAAACTTATTCTAAAGTCAATTTTTTTATTTTCGCAAATTTTCACCCTTAAACACTGTGTAGTATGGATGTTGGATCTGGAAGAAAATGTCAAAATATCAAAAACTTATCAAATAAAACTTCTATTAGTATTCCCAATTATAAACTTATTCCACAGTCAAATTTTTTATTTTCGCAAATTTTCACCCTTTAACTTTGTGTAGTATGGATGTTTGAACTGGAAAAACATGTATGTAATGGAAATTATTATTACGATTTCAGGGTGGTTATATACTGCCCTATAATGTCTAGAAATAATCGTATTAATATTCTGCATCACTATATAATAATTAAATAAAGTACATGATTGTTATATCTATTATCTAGGTAAATATGTAGGTATATTATAATATTTATAATTTATTAAATAATAAATATGATTAATTAATTTTTTAAAAAAAGTACATATAGGTAATTAGTAATATTTTAATATAATTTAAGATTGCGTTTGTGTTTAAATTTTGGTGGTATTGAAAAGGACAATTTTGATTGTATGTTGTACCTATATAGTACGTATATACGGTAAACTTAGATTTAATATTGTAATTTACTTCTGTAGTCTGTATTATTATTAAAATATTATAATATACTAATAATATTACTAATTTAACATAGGTAATTAGGTATCCAATGTTTTATTTAATATAACTATATTAGACATATTATATAAATACGAGTAATATTATATTTTACCTAAATATTTGGTCGCACACATTATAATATGATCTCCACTCTCCACATGTGACTACAAATAAATGCCTCTGGATTTATGTATTTTTGCATTATTAGAAGTAGAGTATCAGTACTCTGTCGGGTACTATTTTCCAAAAACATTTTTGGTCTTAGGACTTATAACACCTTAAACGAAATATTTAAATAAAATGTCCAAAACTGTTAAAAAACTAATATTATTAGTATAATATTATAATATTTAAGCGGCCATGGTGTAATGAACCATAGCACAAATTATGTAGAACCACCAAAACATTTACCACCATTATGGGTACCAATTGAAAGGTTTAATGACGAATGTACCGATAAGCAATGGGTAGGAGAACTACCAAACAGCGGTGTGTAACTAATACGGTGCCATACACAACACGTAAAACGGTCGTGGAGGGAACTTAAAAAAATTGTTACTCGTTGCCACTGCAAAAATATTGCGGACTCATATATTGGTGAGAGGATGTACCACACCAATATATTAGAAAAGTGTAGCAGTGTACAGGAACAATTTGAAAAGTTCATATACGATATAGGATGGGTATATCCTGGTATAGGACATAACATTATGAGTCGAGAGTTAGATAACTGCTAGTGTCCAGAATTTTAGGTAAATAATTAATAAATAAAATAATAATTACAATACTAGTATATAGACAATAATAATAGGTATATATGTCATGATTTTTTTTCGCAGATTTGTTGAAAATGTAGGTATACCCCTTACACAAGAGTCGAGCGAGGATGCTTTTACGTATGTATGAGTAATACATACTACAGACGTAAATTGCAATATTAAATCTAAGTTTACCGTATATACGTACTATATAGGAGTAGGTACAACATACAATCAAAATGGTCCTTTTCAAGACCACCAAAATTTAAACACAAACGCAATCTTAAATTATATTAAAATATTCCAAATTCCCTATATGTACTTATTTTAAAAATTAATTAATCATATTTATTATTTAATAAATAATAAATATTATAATATACCTACATATTTACCTAGATAATAGATATAACAATCATGTACTTTATTTAATTATTATATGTATATAGTGATGCAGAATATTAATACGATTATTTCTAGACAGTATAGGCAGTATATAACCATCCTAAAATCGTAATAACAATTTCCCTTACATACATTTTTTTCCAGATCTAACATCCATACTACACAAAGTTAAGGGGTGAAAATTTGCGAAAATTAAGAATTTGACTGTGGAATAAGTTTTTATTGGGAATACTAATAGAAGTTTTATTTAGCGTTTTTTGATATTTAAACATTTTTTTCCTGACCCAACATCAATACTAACCATATTTAGGGGTGAAAATTTGGGAAAATAAAAAAATTTGTCGTTTTTTGATATTTTGACATTTTTGCGTACATATATATATATATATATTTATACGTATTAAAATAATCGTAATATATTAATATTATGCTATAAATTAGTAATATTATATATGTGTAGGTTGGTCACCTATGTTTACACAGTATTAACTGTGTAATATTGTTAATATATGAGTATTGAATAGACCTTATTGCCTTATTGGTATATTACACTTTATAATACTTTAAACTTTATTATACTTATATTATACTTTTGATAAGGACTTGTAAATTTTTTGAATTTTCGTCTAGACCCTAGAGCCAAACTTCAACCTAATATTTTAATATTATGTTTTAAGATCTGTTAACTTGTTGTCAATTTATAACTGTAAAATCATTGTCAAAGGATAGATCATAAGATATTTTCATCGTCGGAAATAAAAACCTATGTAGGTAGGTACTTTTGGGAAACATTTATTGAGTTTAATGTACAGACTATAATGATATATGATATAACATTTAAAGTATATTTCTCTACTATATTTCTTTTTATATGTTTTTTACTGACCTATTTATACACCTACTATACTTTTGAATTAAGACCGTAGGTACTTAATTTTATTATTTATTATATTACTCGTATTATATTTGTATATTAATATTTTTCACTTATTTATCATATTTAAACATTTTTTCCTTGTTAAAAATCCCCCTTGATGAATAATTAATTCAAATAATATTACTTGGCTATAATGTATTTGCATCAAATAATCTAAATGTGTATCTCTTATGTTATTCTGTTTCTTCATACATTCAATAGCATATTCTAGGTCACTTGCTGATCTATTTTTATATTCTTTATTTTCATCAGAATCTGAAGGATATTCATTTTTAAGTATTGACTTGATTACAGATAACCACTTATAGAGTATACAAACATCTTTATTATAAAAATGTGGTTTTCTATTTTGTTCATTCTCTAATAATATACTTCCAATTTTATTACTTAATAAATCTATAGCTGAAATTTTTTTTTTATTATTATTTGTTTATTATAGATCAATTATATTATGAGAGAAGCGAAAGATATGTTGGTTTTTCAATGATCTGTGTTTTTTTAAATTTTTAGTGAAGAGAAGAATGTATTGGATTTACAATGAAGAGAGTATTTTCTGACCAGAAATAATGCTACAATTTTCACGAATAGAACTCATAAATTCAATGATCTTTTAAATAATTTTGATATATTATATTACTATAATTAATATAATAATATTATCATCATAATGTTTATTAAAAAACGTGAAGACCGCACAAACATTCCGCATTCTGCAATTTACCCGACTGTACAAAGTGTCTGCCTCTTGAATTTTTTACCTTACTATACAAAGTAATCCAGAACCACCTTATTCCAGCTACAACTTATAGTGTTGAAAGATTAATCATCAGGTATACTTAAATTCTATTTATCAGTAATTCTACAAAAATATTATAATTTAATTATCATTTTATTATTTTAAATTTTTTTCATTTTAATATTTATTTAGTATAACAGTTTCTACATTATTATGAAATAATATATATATATATATATATATATATATCTTTTATTTTATTATTTTCACATTATAATATTTATTGTTCTTTTAATAGTTAATAATTATGAGAGTTATAAACATGGATTTGAAATACTATTTCTAATGATTAGATAGTTATTAAATATAAATGACTTAATGTATTTTTAAAAAAAAAAAATCATAAAAACAAAAAAAAATATTATAATTGAGAAAGTTATAAAACAGTTTTGTATTAAACCAATAGGGATTAAATATTTATATAATAGTTACTACGTAATTAATAAAAATGTGTGGAAGGAATACTAGTATAAAGAGGATAGTGTTAAAATTTAATTAGAATTTTAATGCAATTATAAACTATTGCATTCGAAAAAATAATTCTGAGTGAAGTTTATACAGGTAATGTAGGTATTGATTAAAATTGTGAAATTTTTTAATAAATATTTGAACGAAAAATTTTATCACATATATAGTACATTAGTACGTAAATGAAGACTTGATATTGTTGTGTTGTCAAATAAAAATATATCATGTAATATCATGTTTTGTCATGATTTACATGACAAAAAAAAATTACTACAATTAATAGTCACCACAATATCTCAACAAACTGTTAATAAGAAAAATTTATATAAATACTTTAAATATTGCTTATACTGAAATTTCAACTTTAAACACCTATAAAAAATTGAGAATAAGGATTTTTCTAATATTTTGATATGATGTTAAGTGATATGTATATATACTTCAGTAAAATTTACAGACCTTAATGCCCAAAATTGCCAATTTTATCAAACATATACTTAAAAACGAGAATTTTATGAAATATTCAAAGTCTTATATTTTGTAAAAAAATTAACGTAGTAGTTCCAAAATTTTACCACATATATATTATACCTATCTGAAAACACAATAAACTTTTTAAGTCTCTACCTTAAAAATTGCTCGTGTTATCGTGAAATATTGAAATCGAATTCGTCAAAATTTCAGTTTTCATGAGAATTTTCGTTTTTTCTGTCGCATAGTGTCAATTTTGAGAAATTCGAAAAATTACACGAATGAAGTACCAACTACATCCATTTCTCAACCGGAAAAATATGCTATTAGTGAAATTGGAGCATTATTTCGGGTATTAAAAGTGTCTTCAGACATAAAAACAAAAAAAAAAACGAAAACAAAATTCATACCTACATCACACATCATACGTCATTGTAAAACCAATACATTCTTCGTTTCGTTCATAATCTCAAATTTGTATAAAATATAATATCAGAATGTAATAATTCATAAATTTATCGATAAATATATCAATTATTTGTTCATTGTTCTTATATAGGTAATCTATTATAGTATTATATACTCGTCCCGACTGAGATTTCATCCAGTGGGAACACTTGAATACACTTTTATAATAAAAAATAGCTGATTCTGTGTAAAGAGATATTTAATATAATACGAAATTAATATAGATATATCTAGTATTATAATTATGCATGTATTGAATAATGTAAAATATGTCGGTAACTTTGAATTAAAATTAAAAGTGTAAATTTATAAAATTCATAGAATTCTAAAATCAAACTAAAATTAACATCACTGTTTAAAGAGAAATGTAAAGTGACATTCAAAATTCTTAGGTAACATAAAATATAAAATAAATAACATCGAAATTGTATTTTTCAAGAATTTTTATAGTATTTGTTGCTACATGGAAATATTATTAAAAAAGAAGAGCTGATACTCCTGCCGCAGAAATACAGGTGTGCAAATCATAGTGTTTAATTTTAATTGGAATTTGAATAAAAAAAAAAAAAAAAAAATGCGTTTTTTATATACCTACAACCTAGGTGTTTTTTTTTTCATGATTTTTTCGAACTTCTTGTATACTTGAAGAATTTCTTGTCGTTCGAGGATGGTACGATCACGTGATTGCATTAAAAAATGTATAAACAAAACAGAGTTACTGTTTGGTAGGTGCAGAAGAAGAAGAAGTGGATTTCGTGGTAATTTTATTCTTAACACATTTAGTGAGAAATAGGTGAATTAGAACTCATTGTAAGAAAAATGTAGAAAAAGAAGAAATGTAAAATATACGTAAAAACTTAAAAAGCTATTTTCTTATTATTAATTTTTTTTCCTGTGGTATGCAACCAACAGTACAACGGTTGCGAATCTGTTGTATTAGTACAGAATAAGTTGTACTAGGTCCAAACGAAAATCGACGATAAATCGTGGTTTTTGATTGAAGGAGAGTTGTAACGAATACTTTCGTAATAAAGTATATATAATAATTTATAGTACATAAATGATTACTATAAAATTATCAAGTCTCATAGTTCTATATAAATGCTCATAAATTCCCTCTTCACCTAAATGCCCATACTTGACAGAACTTTACTCAAAATACTTTTTTGGAATGCCACGGTTTATCATTGAATTCAAATTCTAATTAAAATTAAATACTATGATTTTCACACCTGTATCCCTGCAGCAGGATTATCAGCTCTTCTTTTATTTATATTTTAAACACCTATACAAGAAAAAAATGAAAAGAGAATTCTACAATTATACGAAATATTCAAAGTCCTAAATTTTGTAGAAATTAACGTAACGGTTCCAAAATTGTATCACATATATAATATATATATAGTATTTATATGAACACTCAATAAAATTTTCCGAGTTATCGTGAAATATTGAAATCGAATTCGTCAATATTTCAGTTTTCGAGAAAAATGCCGTTATTTCCTTGTTTTTTCTAACGTATAGGGTCAATTTTGAGAAATTCGAAAAATGACCTAAATAAAGTAGGTACCAACAACATTCACTTTTCAACCGGAAACATATTATGCTATTCGTGAAAATCGGAGCATTGTTTCGGAATCTTATATTAATTAAAAATAAAAACTTATATAAAATATTAATTTTATATATGAGTATACAATATAGGCGCCGGGTTTTCCAATTTTCATGGGGTGCTCAAAATCCTAAAATTAATTAATTTATAATGGCAAAAAAAAAAAAATAAATAAATAACAAAGTATCACTTATTAATGGGATTCGATTTTCTTTCTCTTTCTAACACACATAAAAGAAGACGTTTTCTACTTCCAACGTTACGATCGATCAAGTTATGCGATAAGGGATTTTAAAACGGATTTGAATTCGTTAGAAAGTCTACTAGATTGACTTCCCACATTTTTGAAATTTTCTACTCATTGTTGTTGAAACAAATTTTAATTAAAAATTATAAATATTCAATTTTTGAAGAATTTAGGACAAAAAAATGAAAAAACTAGGAAGTCGATCTAAAGTAGACTTTCTAACGAATTCAAATCCGTTTTCAGATTCCTCATCGCATAACTAGATCGATCGTAACGTTGGAAGTAGAAAACGTCTAAATCCCTATCTTTTATGTGTGCTAGACAGAGAAAGAAAATCGAGGCTTCGAATCCCCTTCACTGGTTTATTGACTTTTTTTGTAAATTTTATCAAATAATAATTGTATACAAATAAGCAAACTATATTATACTATATTAACTATAAGCAACTATATTATTTTTATAAATTAATAATGAATTAAAATTGGTAGTTAAAATGAGTTAAATGAGGGTATATCTCGAAAGAAAGGCCACCGTGCCGGTACAGACATTTTTATTTCCAATACCGTAAAGCTGCTTTCACACATAGTGGTTTTCGACCGCTGGCGGTCGCGGTTTTATGAGCGGTTCGGTTTTCTCAATGTGAATAAACACATTTAAATACGTGTGTTTAATTTGTAAATGCTGCGAATTTAAAACCGCGACCGCCAGCGGTCGAACCGCTATGTGTGAAAGCAGCTTTTATTATACACAGTTATATTATAAATAACAATTTAAATAGGTAATATTAACATATTAAATAATGAATATTTATATTTTATTTTATTTCATGGGGTGCTCGAGTACCGCAGCACCCCAATACTCGGCGCCTATGAGTATATATCAATTATATTAAAATACTTTAATAAAAGTACATCACAATAAAACATCGAACCATTATTTTTATTAAGCAAATACATTTTCAGGCAGAAAAATAAAAACACTAAAACACTTCATTGTAATTGTATTATATTCTTATTAATATAGTATTGTAAGGTACAAAATAAAAGATCTATTATGCTATATTTATAAACATTTTACCATTAAAATGTTTAATATGTATAAATGAAAAAGTAAATATGATATAGTAAATATGTTTATATGATCATCATAAAATTATAATATTATATCAGCTAAACCTGCACATCTTGGAGCCCGTTAAAATTCTTACCTAGTATATATCTCAAACTAGGTGTAAAATTTGTTACCTGTAATTATGCTAGCAGTATATTTTTTACACATAAATATAGAAAACGGTTGAAATATTCTAAATATACAAAAATATTTAATTTAGTTTATCAATATGTAATTTTATTCGTTTTATCGAGAACAGTCTGACAATTATTCATGTATCCTATTGAATAATAATTATTAAAGTGCATTTAAATACACAATCATTTTTGTTCTTCCTTCTGGTGAGTATACAAATAAATCGGAAGGTTTTCCGACGCGTTAGCATGCCACAAACAGCTGTCCATGTGAGAAGCATGAATTTTCGAAATTCAGTCCACACACTCGTAGCGATTGTCCTTATACTTTGTCGATAATCATTGCAAACGCAAGTCGCGCCGGACACTGCAAATGTTTGAATTCGAATGGCATATCTGTGGGTATCATTTGAATATATAGCAACGGTACATTTTCACCTTTATACATTCCGTTTAAAATTGTAGCTTCGATAATGTTGTTTATCAAGAATGTTTGGTACCATTGCAGAGTCGTGTGGATTGATGTTTCATAGAATAATGATCGGCACGAAAAATCTGAATGTTATTCTGTGGCATGCCTAGAAAATCAAGTGAATTTAAAAATTCTATTGGATAATTGACAACTTCGACTTGATTCATTACTGTATGACTGATGGACTGGTACGATGTCTTGTCGCCTGGAATTTCGTTTAAAATGCTGATACTGATTGTATTTACATCATAGTTTTTGGCTGCCAATATAGTTCGTGCACTGAGCTACAGAATAATAACTAAAAAATAGCAACTATAATAATATTATTATTGAAAATAATAGCAACTATTCATTATTAGGCGATGAGCAATAAATAAATGCTTGTCTCAAATTATCAGTTTTACGGCCACATGTAAAAATTGCGAACTTGAAGACATATATGAGCGTACATCTACAAAACGATGCATCACCCGATGGTTATGAAAAATAATTGCTGGAAATGGGAAATGGTAAGCTATTGATTGATGAAGAAACGTTGCCAACAAATTTCTGTAAAATAACAGCAACTTCCAATGAGTTTATTGACAAAGCTTTCCCAAATGTAACACCTAATTACAGAAATCGTCAATGGCTTAGTGCAAGGGCTATATTGCCAGTAATGCCAGTCAAAAACTATAATGTAAATATAATCAATGTCACCATTCTAATCAAAATTCCAGTTGACACGATAGCCTACCATTCCATCGATATTGTAATGAATGAAGACGTAGTTATCAATTATCCAATTAAATTCTTAAATTCTCTTGATTTGCCAGGTATGTCACTGCACGTTCTAACATTAAAAAATGTCGTGCAAATCATTCTTCTACGAAACCAATCCACCACAACTCTGCAACGGTACTATTCTGTTGGTGAAAAACTGATAAAAAACAGTAACGAAGCTACAATTTCTTAAAGGAAATTTTATGTATCCATGCTTCTTACATGGAGTAATATGTGTCATGCTCAGGTGTCGGAAAACCTTCTGATCTATTTGTGTACGTACCAGAAGGAAGAACAAAAAATATTGTGTATCCAACTGCAACTTCAATAAATGTCATTCAAGTGAAAACTTAAATAATATATTAATACTATTGTCAGACTTTTCTCAATCAAACGAATAAAATACATAATGAAAAACTAAATTGAATATCGTTGTATACATAGTATATTTTAACGGTTATCTATCTTTATGTATAAAAAAATATACTACTAGCATAACGGTAACAAATTTAACACAAATTTTGTGACATATATCAGGTAGGATTTTTAACGGCCTACGAGTTGCACAAGTTTAGCTAGTATTATAAATGCATTTTACCTTGAATGATATTTTGTACTCGATAAGGGTCACGTTCTAAATTGCTTAAATTAATAACAAACATTCGAAGTAATGTCTCGTCGAAATCGCCACGATTAAGTACCTAAAATGTGTAAGCACATAAAATAATTTTAAATATATTCTTATTTCCTTCTTACACTACATCATGATTCTACGTTAGTTTAAACATAATATATTGTAAATGATGACCATCCAATTGAATTTTATGTTATAGAGATTAACAAATAATAATATTGGAAATTATACGTTATAAATATCAAAATAATTTTTATTTATATTTTATTTATATTTTTATTTTTAGGGAAACATAAATGATTATTTTTTAATAATTATGAATGGACAAATTTAATAATTTATTAATTAAATTATTATTATTAAAATTCAAAAACTACTGAGAGTTTTAAAATATATTTTACATATGTATATACCATTTTAGGGTTGTACTTTAAATTGAATGATAATTTTATAAATACTTAAATTATAATGTCGTGTGCCGTGAAAGACATTCCATATATTATAACTTAATAAGTTATTAAAAACATAATAACAATCAACAAACAAATTAAATTGTCTTTAATTGATGTCTATTTTCCTTAAAATTATTTGACGTTTTATTTATATATTAACGGTAATGTGTATAATTCCGGCATTTTATATGTTATGTCAATATAATTCAATAAAATTTTTAAAAATTTTCCAAATTTTTTGGCTTTTCTATTCATTTTTATTTTAAAAGATTGAGAAATAATAAGAAGAATATTTGTATGGATTCTAAGATTTTCGTTTAACCTAAAAATATGAAATTTAAACAGCTATAAATCTAAATTGAAAAATTTTACAATAATTTGATATAATGTTAAGTAATATGTAAATATTCTTTAGTAAAATTTACAGACAATAAAAGGGCCAATTTTATGAAAAATTAAATAGGTACATAAAAATGAGAATTTTACGAAATATTCAAAGTCCTATATTTTGTAAAAAAATAAACGTAGCAGTTCCGAAATTTTACCACATATATATTATACCAATGTCAATACACAAGAAGTGTTTCACAATTCAAATCTTTAACTTAAAAATTACCCAAGTTATCGTGAAATTGTGAAAGTTACAGTTTTCGTGAGAAATGACGTTTTTTCGTCATTTTTTCTGTCGCATAGGGTCAACTTTGAGAAATTCAAAAAATGATAAGAATAAAGTACCAACTACATCCAATTTCAAATAGGAAACATGCTGTTCGTGAAAATTGTAGTATTATTTCGGGTATTAAAAGAGTCTTCAGACAAAAAAAAAAAAAAAAAAAAATACACATCATTATAAAAACATTCTTCGCTTTGATCAGAAT
>JAIUCT010000012.1:3847392-3901653 GCA_021307375.1 Tetraneura akinire | reverse complement strand
TCTCTACGTTCAATATAAATCATTTATCATAAAAGATAAAACCCCTATATGAGTGACTTACATAACCAAATCTGACCATACATCGTACAAAACCGTTTTTCGAATGTAATGATTTATCATTGCATTCAAATATTAATCAAAATACAACACTATCCTCCTTACATCTGTATCCCTTACTTTGTTTTTATACTTTCAACAGTTATTAAAAATAAATCGTAAAAATGTAATAATTCACAATTAATTGGAAGTGATTTAAGTAAAATGTATTATAGCTTCAATAAAATTGTATTATCTTGTTAAATAATATTATATGATTATACTTCAATAAAATGTTCAGACCTTAAAACCCAAAACTGCTAATTTTATTAAATATTATAATCATAAAAACGAGAATTTTATCAAATATTCAAAGATCTATATTTTGTAGAAAAATTAACGTTCCAAAATTTTATCACATATATACAGTAAGTATAATAATAGATATAATATAAAATTGAATTGCCAATATTTCTTGCTGAGGATTTGAAAGTAACCATTTATTATATTAATTAGATAAAAAAATCTATACAATAATTTAGAAATATATTTATTTCAATTTGTTTTATCATATTGGAAATATCCAAATCATAATCAAATGCTGTACAATTTTTTATTATTTACGTAAATATAAGGAATAAGAAATGTAATTATAAATACATTTTAATAATATTTTAAATATCTATCGTCATATATATTATAGATATGTATATGTTACCAGCAATTTGTATAATTGCGGCAACATAATATATAAGGCCGATTGATTTTATGCAAAATAATAATAAAATTTTTTTTTAGTATAGCTACTAAGCAATTTTTTCACTTTTATTTAAAAAAAAAAAAAGTATTAGAGTGGAAGGAATAGCACGCTACACCTACTAGTTCCGCTCATTTTCTCAAGCACCGTTTCGCGGCACTTTTCATTAAAATTTTCATACCTTCAATCACAAAATTACCAATTTTTTTCAGTAAAATTTTCATACCTTAATGCACAAAATTGGCAATTTTACAAAACATTATATACTCGTACACAAAAATGAAAATTTACTAAATAGTCCACGTAGCTAATATCAACTTGGGCGAACAAGTACATATATTATCTGATGAACTTCGCTCCAAATCGTTTTCGCGATTGTAATGATTTATCATTTCATTCAAATTGCAATCAAAATTCAACACTATCTTCTTTACACCTGTAACCCTGCCACACCAGTATCCCATCCCTTTCTGTTTTTTTTTTTTTAGAAATTAGAAATTGTATTATTAATATTTTTATATATTAATGTAATATTTTTAAAAAACCAGTCCTGTTATTTACTTCAGTATGCAAAATAGGGTTTTGGACTGCCATTAGTAAATGTTCGAAAGCTTCAATTTCATTAGAATTATGTCTCAATGAACACACAATATGATAATATGTAGAATAATATATAAAATCTTTGTCAGCTTCATCAAATACCAATGCTTCATTAGATATTACTTTTATTACATTTTGTCTATCATTTATAAAATCCTATAAGTAATAAGATCAAAAAAATGTATTATTATTTATCATAATTAATAATAATAAAAAACATATGTTTGAATAATAATTTAAATATTTTACTTAAATGTAAATGTAGAATAAATTAAATAAGTGGACAATGAAAACGAAATCGTTTTCCGCCGCTATCTCGAAGACGGAAACTTCCGCGCTACATTAAGTTACCTCGCAGTCAAACCTAGCAATTTAGATATGTTATAATAGGCCAGTTGTACGTAATCGAAAAAAACGAAATTTAAATAAAAAAAAACAAATACAAATTACCTGAATATTGTAAATGAATAATGATTAAATCATCCCTCGAAGGAAAAATGAAATAACAATATTAATTTGAAATAGATTTCGTATATTCCAATTATGAAGTGAAAAATATATTCTAAATTCTAAATCTATTAATAAACTATGTATAATAATAGACATGTTATTACTTGATAAATTATTGACTTCTTTTGAATTGAACGGTATAACATGTTGTTTCATAAAAGACAACATTTTAAAAATTGTACGTCAAATTTAGTTATTAGATGTAAAAAATAATATTTATTATAGCTTTGTTTTGTATTTATATTATATGGAGAATAATAACAGTAGTATTTTTCATTATAAAGGTATATAAATAAACATTAAATATATTTATAAATAAAATACATTAAAACCTCTAGGTATGACATCAAAGAACTGGGGACTACGAAATGTGACGAAACGGTGGCGGCGAAATGTTCTAGAACGTGTAAATTATTCATTTATATGTAATATTTATGATTATTAACAAAATATAATATATCTTATTCAGAAAACTTATGAAACGGAGATAAATGTGAATGTGGCCATTTCATTGTAATATACCTAATTAAAACTTGAAGGTTAAACGATAAAATCATTACAATTCGTAAAGAATGGATAAAAAAAAAAAAATAATTATAAAAAGGTACATATCAATATAAAATTAGTAAATATTATTTAAAAGAGCAACAAATAATATATTATTAAAACGTGATTATAATAATTTTTTACATATTTAAATAAAAATAACCCTTACAAACCAAATATAATCAAATAATATGTAAAATTACAATGAGAATACTTAAGAAAAATGGCAAGTCTAATGGTTTTAAATTACTATATATTATTATGATATTTACATATCTTAAAAAAACAATTTCTACAACTTAAGGAAATCTTCCGATATTTTGTGTCACTAGACTGACTGCACTTTACAAAACTATAATATTATGTAATTTATTCATTATGATTAAAATAAATACCTCATCTAAAATATATTCACGATAAATTAATAAATATGCTATGGGATATTTTGTTATTCCGTCGGTAACCATAATATTTTTCAACTTTTGTTTATCATCATTTAATTTTTGTGATTCCTCTTCAAAATTTGTATCATAAGTATAATAATAATGATTATTGTATTGTAGTATCAAATACATTTTGAATGTACGATAAATCACTGACCAAGTGGCAACTTCTATATTGAATTGATATTCTTCGTAATTTTGTTGTAATTCCCCAATAAAATATAGACCTCAAATACAATAAATTTATAATTAGATTTTAAATAACACTAAGGTAGTATGGTAAGTATTGATAATAACTAATCTGACTTTAAGATTTAAGGTTTTAAAATTATTGCATATTGTTCAAAATATTGGGATATATTATTATAACGAAACATTTTATTGTTTTAGTATTATAAGTTACTTGTAGATTAATAATTTATGTATTAATTAAATAAATGCCCAGTTTCTACATAATTCTTTATTTTTATTACATATAATACGTATTTTAAAACTATATTTTCTTATTTTTCACTACATTAGTTTTTTAGCACTGATAATGAAAAAATATTTTTTGTAATACGGATTTGTTATAATATAGATACATAATTTTGTAAAAACTGGACATTTTTTCCTCATACAAACATTATGTTATTATATTTTTCATGATTGTATATATATAAATCAAAAGCATAGTTCATTCAAATTAACTTCAAATTGCATTCGTAGCACTATTATTACCATCGTCCAGTACATTAGCTGCAATCATATAATTATGGTAGAAAAAATATATGCTTGCTGCATTATAACATGATTTAATTAAAATTAACGTTTCTTCCGCAGTAAAAGGATATCGACTCTAAAATTAAATAAATTTTTCTATTAATATTAAAAATATAGAATATAGTGTAGGTATATGTTACGGGCAAAGTAGAAAATGGGGCATTGTACACAATGAATTTCCCATTTTGGCCGTAACCTATTATATCGATTACAGATTATAAAAATAAAAATAAAAATATAAAAATGAAGAGGTGATTGTTGTGGGTATATTGAAGTATAGATAAAGGTGTGGAAGGGGTAGTGTTGTATTTTGATTAAAACGATTATGAGCTAAATTCAGTCAGATATAAATTACCAATGTAAATACTCAATATATTTTGAAGTCTCTACATTCAATTTTCCTGAGATATTGTAAAATATTTTAATAGATTTTGTCAAAATATTAATGTTTCCTTGTATATTTTCAAATTTTCGAAATTTTTATGTAGTATATCATGCCGCTTTAGTTTAACATTGAAAAATTAAAATAATTAAAATATATAGTACCAACTACTTCCTAATGACATCATATGCTATTCGTGAAGACTAGATCATTATATCTGGTCGAAATAGTGTATAAATACACATAAAAAAAAAAGAAAGAAGATATTATATTGCTGCGGAAATGATACAGCCTCGTAAAGATGATATTGTTGAATTTTGTTTAACTTTTGAATGCAATGATAATTCATTGCATTTGAAAAAACGATTCAGAGTGAAGTTCCTCGGATAATGTTATGTACCTATAGATTAAAATTTTTATATTTTTATTAAAAATATAAAATGCATACCTAGGTATTCATTTACATTTACAACTTCAATAATTTAATCACATATATTAAGTACATATATATAAACATTCAATAAAATTTTCAAGTTCCCATGTACTATATAAATGCCCATAAAATCCCTAAACGAGTTCCTCAAATGCCCATATCTGACAGAACTTCGCTCGAAATCATTTTTCGAATGGGATGATTTGTCATTGCATTCAAATTTAAATCAACATTTAACACTACCCTTTTTACATCTGCACCTTTCAACATCAGTATCACTGTATCAGCTCGTATATTTATACTTTAATCAGCTATGAAAAAATTGTAATTATTATAGTTATCACAATAATTTGGAACTACGTTGAGCAATATGTGTTTGAGCTTCAATAAAAGTTATTCAACATTTTTTTAAATTTTAGTTTACATTATTGTGAAAATGAGAAATAATAAGAAAAACCCATATAAATACTATAAATATCGATTTTATTACAATTACAAGTTTAAATACATATAAAAAAATATAGATTCTCTAAATTTTTCTATTGTTTTGGAAATATGTACTTTGAACTATATATAAGTAGGCTTCAATAATATTTTCAAATTCTTTCAAATTGTTTTGTTTTTTTCTTAATCATTATTTTAAAAACATGAGAAATAATAAGAAAAATACTAATATGGATTCTTGGATTTACAATTACACTAAAAATATCAATTATATTTAGCTATATAAAAAAAAAAAATTCTTTTATTTTGGAAACACGTCAAGTTGAGCGAGAATAAAATTTTCAGAACTTAAAACTTTAAATTAAAAATTTATTAAACATTATAACATAAAAATGAGAATGGAAATTTTAAGAAATATTTAAAATACATTTTCTTAAAAAATTAACGTACCTATCCATTTCAAAATTGTATCACATACTTAAAGTACCTATGTAAATACTCCATAAAATTATCCAAGTCTCTTAAAACAATATTGCCTGAATTATCGTGAAATATTAATATCAATTACGTCATAATTTCAGTTTTCATGAAAAATGCAGTGTTTTCGATATATTTTGGTGGTTGTTCCTATCACATAGATTTATTATTATTACATAGACACATTTATTTTGAGAAATTCGAATAAGACCTAAATAAAGTACCAACTACATCCACATTCCTACCGGAAACATATACTATTCTTTTAAGTTGGAACATTATTTTGAGTGAAAAAGATATCATTGTAAATTGTAAAACCAATAATCGTACATTCTTCACTTCCCTCAGAATGACATATACACATCTTTGTAAAATCAATTTATTCTTGAAAATTAATAATTATTTTTAATTAAGTATACTTTATTCAGAATCCGAAAAATAAAAATTTATTGTTAAATTTTTTTTAATAATTAATTAAAAAAATTTATTTCTAAATAATTAATTTAGAAAAATTTGAAGAAATCAAAAAGTAAACATATTATCATTCTATTATAATTTGTTTTATAATTATTAATTTATAATAAACTATAAGAAAATGTTTGTTTTTTATTATTATTGTTTTATTATATTATTTATATATATTTTGTGTATATTTTGCAAAAAGCAGTTAATATATTGATTTTTAGTAAAATGTTAGTTTTCTTATAACTTGATGCACGAAAAAATATTAAATTCTTGGAAATAGTGTTTTATAACATACAAAATTTATGACTGAAATGTAAATATTAAAATTGACATTTAACCATAGAAATTATATAATAATTTTGAAATTTTGAAATTTTACTGTTGTGTTTTTTTTAAGTTTAAATAGAAAACTTTTTCAATATTTAATATTTGTGTCAAAGATTTTTTATATAATTAATAATTTTCGCGTTTTTTTCAATAGAAGTCCGGATTGTGTGCTCGGTTTTTGGAAGGCAGATTCAAATTGCATGCTTGTCCTACATAGTCTTTTTGTAGCAGGTCTGAATTAACAGGAAATAATATTTTATATTATGGATTTTTACTCAAATATTGTATTAATACACGACTTTTATTATAGTATTATTTACTTATAATAATTTATCGTATGTGTTATGTGTAATACTATTAATTAATCTTTACCCATACCCATTTACATTTTATCTTATTTTATAAGTTATTATATTATGTATATCTTGACATTTTATTCATTGATTAGATGATTTGTACAAAATTCGTTAATACAATTAGTTGCTTTTAAACAGCGAAAATTGTTTTTCACTGTATATTTAAATGCAGTGAAAAAAATTAAAAAGTAACATGACATATATTTCTCAATGAAATATGAATACCTATTAAAAAATTTAATTTAATTTATCAACCATTATGAACTACCCCAAATAGCATCATAATTATATATTACACGATCAAATAAAATCTGCATCGAAAAAAGATGCACCGCCCCAATTGGGAACTGCATCGAGAAATTTGGTTGCACCCAATATATTAACCTCCTTATGATTATTAACTGCTATTCTCATTTTCTATTTAATTTAATAATAATTATGTATATTTTTAATACTTTACAATCAATATTTTTGAATTTTCATGTATTTCTGGATTTGGGCCATATAAAATAAAATAAAATAAAAATTATAGTTAAATATAGTTCAGAGTTCTCATGGAGCATTAAACATTTCATAATGACTGCAACCGAATTTATTTCATTAAACAGTATTACAAATATACATAAATATACTAATTATTATAAAATTAAATAGAAAATAATATTAGGTAGTAGCAATATTCATAGAGAGGTCAATATACTCATACTTCATACATCTATTAATTAGAAATTAATAATAATAGCAGTAATATAATTATTTTTTAACCAATTTTATAATAATGTGTATACTCGTATAATTATTTTAAGAATTAGGTAAACAAATTGAATATAATATAATTATGTATTTAATGATAATGGAAAAATCCTTACTCTATACAAAGTAACCAATTTACTGTGAAATTTTAGTCTAAATAAGTCTGTTCCTACTGAATGATAAATTTTCCAATAATTTTTTATAACTGAAATAAATTAATAAATATAAATTTTAATAAGTATAAAATATTTTAATATTATGCTTTGTGAACTTCATAGGTGGAACTAAAAATTTATAAACTATATATATCATAATAAAAAATTATATTTAAAATTTTTATCAATTTTTGTATATTGGTTCAGACGACTGATAGAAATAAAATAAGGATTGTAGAAAATTAAAATTATATTGACATCCTGCTAATATATTAAAATTCATTTTAAATACTACATTAACATATTTTTCAGGAAAATAAAAAATTTAATTTCATATATTATAGTACGTAAATCAGGTTAAAAATAAAGTAATTTATATACTAAAAATATAATTATAAAACAAATTAAATAAAAAAACTTAAAATCTAGATGTTGTAATTAAATAAATAAAATTAAAAATGTATATTTTACCAAATGTTGTTAAATTATAAATTTTACATATAATTTGAAATAAAATTATTAATTCTACTTACGTTCGGGATAAGTGTAAAGAGTACTCACTATAATTATAATGAATTATAAGAAAAAATATGTTATACTTATGCTCAAAGACATATAAATATATAGCATAGAATTAATATCATATAAGGATTATAAGGTATAAAATAATTGTAATCGACGATGATATTACATTTATTTTTTGTGTTAAAATATAATATTGAACTTATTACCTATCACCTATGTTTAGAGATGTGGAATTTACCGGTAAAAAGTTTTCAATAAATTTACTTGTAAATTTACGTAAAAATCGGTAAAATTTTTTATATTACATTTAATAATGAAGTACAAAAGTACAATGTCATGTGACATGTATTCCAAATTTTTCTTTTTTTTAAAAAAAGGTATATTAATTTAATACCCATATGGCCATATATTATTAATTTTAACTATCTATCCCCAAAATAATACACTGAAAAAATAAAAAAGAAAAACATTACTTCAATATATAATCGAATAGTACTCATTTTGGTTGTTGACATAGGTACTACTCGTATATATATGTGATTAAATTTTGGAACCGTTACATAAATTTTTCTACGTACAATATATAAGACTGAATTCGTAAAATTCTCTATTTTATCTTTATAATGTTACATAAAATTCACAATTTTGGGTATTATTGTCTGAAATTTTACTGAAGTATTCTTGCATATTACTTAACATCGTATCAGAATCTCAAATCACAATATTTTTTTTATAACTGTTCAAAGTTGATATTTTTAGGTCAATTAGAAATCTTACAATCCATACACTTATTGTTCTTATTATTTCTCAATACTTTTACAATAAGAATTAATAATAAGACCAAAAAATTCGGTAAATGTAGGAAAATTTTATTGAATCATACTAATATATCTTAACGTATTTTCAAAATATTAGACAAATCTCAATTTTCATTTTTTTTTTTTTTTTTTTTATAGGTGTTAAAGTTGAAATTTGAGTATAATCGATATTTGAAGCATTAAGATGGATTCTTCTTATTATATTTCAATATTTTACAATAATATTAAGTTCCAATTAATTGGATCCATCCAATTTACAATTTTTTTTTTTTATAGCTGTTTAAAGTATAAAAAGTAAGGGAAGGAATACAGGTGTAAAGAGGATAGTGTTGAATTTTGAATACAATTTGAATACAATGATCTGAGGGAAGTACTGCCAGATTTGGTTATTTAGGTGACTCATTTAGGGGTTTTATGATAAATTATTTATATTTAATGTAGAGACTGATAAATGTAAAAATTTCCACACCCGTATCTCTTCCTCTCTTTTTTATATTTATGATGGTGTTTAACAAACCATGTGATTATTATTTATTATAAATTTTTAAAATGGTTATAGACTAAACAGTGTTTGAATATGATGTAGGTATTTGTATTACATTAGTAAAAACATTTAAAATGAGGGGTCACTTAATTTTAACAACGGAAAAAAAATCATCGGTAAAATTTACGTAAATTTACATTTAACCGTAAAATTTACCAAGTAAATAACCGAGCTTACATCTCTACCTATGTTATAAATTTAGGATGCATAATGTTATTTATTATATTATGACTATTATGTTATTTCATTATTTAACATACATAACATACATATACTTACTATCACATACAGATACCATAATTTACTTAGTTTATACATTATAGTGATATTATGTATTACTGTCATATAAACACATTTTTAAAACAATTAAAAACATTTCGAATGATTGAAAAAAATGTAGAATTTTTTAGTTTTAAATATATTTTATCGCAAATAAAAGTTCAATCATCATATATGTAAAACCTTATTTGCTATCTATAAAAATACCGACCGGTGTGGAATATCCAAATATAAAAACATAAAATAACTTGTAGTTACAACGTGATATTATATTTTATTAAGGCCATTAAATATCGGTTGATTTTTCACCTAAAAGGCCAAAACTAGCTCTTTTTTTCCATCAGTCCAATCGATGTTAAGGATCGATAAGAATTTTTTAAATTGATTTTATTTGAGCATGAAATCTATTTAGAATCGGTCGGGGCATATTTTGAAATTCCATTCTTAATTAAACATATGATATTATTAATTTTTGAAATTTTATTATTATTTCTTTTTTCTATATAGTTTTATAAACAAATAAATGAAAAATATTACCTTACCGATGTCAAGTAAATTTGTTGTTAATTTCAAATATGTTTTTAAAAAAAAAAAAAAAAAACTGGTTCATTAATACAATCGTGATTGAATTAAGATGGAAGAAATTAGGTAGGTAGTTTTTATAGCATAAAATTCATTCGTTCTGAAAAAAATAGGAGACCAATTGCAGTGCGTGTGTGTATGTCAGATCCCCCATTCACATTACGCCATAGTATAACATTTATAGTTTCCAACAATATAAAAATTACATTTACACTAATAATCATTTATTTATTAGAGCGTTATAAAAAAAGGCAACAAATTTTCCAAACATGACTCCTATGAAATTAAGAGCCTTATTAAAAGCCTAAATATATTTAATAAGTCTTTTATTTCCTAGGTGCTAGGTAATTTGATAATGTTTATAAAATATTCTGTTTTGTATACACAATACAATAATAATATTATATTTTTACTTAAATTAAATACGTATAAACATATATAGTATTACTATACTTACAAAATAAATAAGTAATGTTGTCCTTATCATAATTTCCTTAAAATTTTTAGTACTTTAATATTTTAACTTTTTTTTAATTTAATTTAGTAATAAATATATCTATTTCTTCTTAAGAGGCCTCTCTACTCACAACATTTTAGTTAAAAACTACCTAAACGCTTGACAATATTACTTGTAGAAGCTGTGATCGAATTTCAATTCTGAAAGAAGATTAGAATTGAGAAATAGGTGTTCTAGAGATCGTACGTCATACTTTTGTCAATTTTAGAATCTGAGCGAAGTGAAGAATGTATTAGTTCTACAATGATGTGTGTCTTTTTTTCTTTTATTTATTTTGTTTTTTGTTTTTTTTTAAGTATGAAGACACTCATACTACCCAAAATAATAGTGCGATATTCATGAATAGCATATGTTTCCAGTAAGAAAGTGGATGTAATTGGTACTTTATTTAGGTCATTTTTCGAATTTTTCAAAATTGACCCTAAGCGATTAAAAAAAGCGACGAAAAATGAAATTTCGACTAATTCGATTTCAATATTTCTCAATAACTCAGACATTTTTAAAGATAGAGAATTGAAAATTTGTTTAGATTTTCAAATAGGTACTATATATACTCGTATGTGGTAAATTTTTTGAATTTTTTGATTAATTTTTCCACAAAATATAGGACATTGAATATTTCGTAAAATTCTCGTTTTTTTGTATATAATATTTGATAAAATTAGCAATATTTGGTATTAAAGTCTGAAAACTTTACTGAAGTATATTTATATATTATTTAACATTAAATCAAAATATTAGAAAAATCCCTTGTCTCAATTTATTTTAAAGCCGTTAACTCCTTAATAAAAGAGAGACCCCTTAAACCATTCTTTTCACAAAAGAAAAAAGAAACAATCGGATAGAAATAAATTGACTATTAGAACTTGAATATATATGTATTAGATTCTGAGCGAAGAGAATTATATATTGATTTTACAATGATGTGTGTCTTTTTTTAATATGTCAACATTTCTTCGACTCGGAATAATGATCAAATTTTCACAAATAGTGTATTTATTTAGGTCATTTTTCAAATATCTCCAAATTTACTCTATGCGATAGAAAAAAGGATCATAAAATGATGAAAATATCTTTTTTTACAAAATCTGAAATTTCGACCAATTGGAGTTCAATATTTTACGTTAACTCAGGCAATGTTGTATTTAGAGATTGGAAAATTGCATTGGATGGTTAAATAAGAAATTTATATACGTGATAAAATTTTGGAATTGTTACAAATGTAGAATGGATAGAGTTGTATTTTGATTAAAATATGGATACAATGATAAATCGGATCAAAGTTCGGACAGATAATATATATTCTAATTATACATTTTTGGATTAAAATTTGTATAATTACTCATCTTCATAGTTCCAAAATATATTATGCGTATATAAAGTACATATTATTTGAACACACGATAAAATTTTCTAATATCTATGATCGATAATTCCTAAGATATCGTAAAATAATTAAAAACATATTTGTCAAAATTTTAATCAAAATAAAACACTTAATTATAATTTCCAACTTAAAACAAGATTTTAACATTTAAGAAATCAGGTACATAATAGTTTGAAAATAATTTAAACATGATATGATTTAAAAATAAAAATAATAGTATATAATATATATTCATAATTCATATTCTATATTATAGTAAGTAATATCAAAATGTATTTAAAATATATTAATATATTTACCATTATATTTTACTAGAAGCAAAATATATAATATTACATCATAACACCATGTATTGTTATATATTGAAATATTTATATTTTTGGAATTATTAATATACACATATGTACATATTATATATATACGTATATATAGGTATACAGTTAAATTTTAGTACACATTTTTTATTTTCAATAACGGGGGATCACAGTGGGGAGGTTTAAATCCAACAAACGTAATTTCCTGAAATTTCAACCATATATTCGTGTGTTACCAATATTGGTATAAAAAAATTAAATCTCAATAATTTATGTAATGTATTGAAATAATAATGATTATAATAACATTATATATTTTATCTATCTTAAACTCATTATTCATAGTATGTTTTAAATATTTAGATATAATCCATGTTATTCTTACAGTAAAATATATTATATCAGTACAAGAAAACCTATCTTAGGTATTTAAGTATAGTAATTGTCAAACTCGAATCCGTATAATAGTATAAATATATAATTTTTTTGTTTAAAATTATAAATATAAAAAATAAATATATAAATTTGTTTTATTTAATTTAAATATTTATTTAAAAAGATAATTTATTATACTTACTATAAGGGTAATCCATTTTTACATCTATTTCTTTAAACATTTAGTAAGATTAATATATTTTATTTATATTTATTCATTTTCCGAATATCACAAAATTTGCAATAAGCAACGGTGAGTAATAATACATCTAATTATAATTTTAAGTATCTAGGGTGAATTTTTTTAATTATCGTAAAATAACTTAAATTACTACTAACTAAGAAAGTGACTCTAAAATTTTAAAAACGTATTAAAAAAAATGGGACTTAAAATTACAATTCTTGTACATATACGTACATATTTCATCATATTTTGTATATTTTTCATACCAAATTATTTCAATAATTAATGAAATTTAAGAAATTCGAAAAATTCGAAAAATAACCTAATTAAAGGATCATCAATTTCCACTATCGTATTGGAATTATTTGCTATTTGAGATAATCGGGGTATCATTTCTGATAGAAAAAATAATATTCTATACCATCCATCAACTTATAACATACAAAATAAAATTATATCATCTCCAAATGCAATAATCAATCCATCCAAATTAGATAGAACTTATCTCAGCGCTGATATAGCAGCACCTGTATTTTACTGGTTTTTTTTTTTTTTTATAAAATTATAGCTTAAAATTTACGTATATTATCGTATGTTTTTCTAGCCTTTTGTGGTATAACAATTTTATGTTGTAAGTAAACCAGTTCCGTCTTCACCCTATGGGCACGGACAAAACGAGCCCGGAGCTCCCAACCAGATGGGGGCCACGAATAATTGAAATTGAAATTTTAAATTTTTTATGCTGTTACGTATTGATACGTGCCGTTTTATACTATACGACTGTCTAGAAACAATATTTATTTTATATTCATGAAAAAATTTTTAATTTATAAAACCATAATATTTAATAACTAATAAAGTAATATAAAATAAGCATTTTATATTTTTATTTAACTTTTTTTTGGCCTAATAAGAGGGCCCCTAAGGTCCGTTTGCCCATAGGCCTCTGCAAGGCCTAAGACGGCCCTGAAGTAAACAATTCCCTTCTCTAAAAATATCAATATTGAAATTATATTGAATTTAAATTCAATCAAATATTGAAATAAAGCCTAGTATCATCATTATTTTTATTACTTGGAGGCCACTCATTCTTGCAATAATCCATTACTTTTGTTAAAACTTCTTTGGTAACCTTATTTAAGTCATGCACACAGTTGTTTCCATCATAGCGATTTACAAAATGAACCGTATCAACCATTTCAAATTCACTATTGATATCAACTCCATCACAGAAAATGATCTATAATAAATCTGCTAATGCACGATTTTTTCCAGCAGATATTTTAAATTAATACTTTTATTCGAGAAATTTAATTCGCATTATTTGTAGCCTATTTGAAGGAATTTTATTGGTATCTTTATTCATTATTGCCACAAGTGGTTTATGGTTTGTTAATACAGTAATAAGTCTGCCATAAATAAAATAATTTAATTTTCTATAGGCAAAGATTATATAAAGATCGAGATGCAAATGCAATTGGTTTTTTCTCCCCGATTAAACATCAGCCAATAATATCCTTTGATGCATCACACTGTAATACAATATCTTTTTTATCATTAAAGTGTTTTAAAACTAGCAGATTAATAATGGCTTGTTTTAGTTCTTTAAAGGCAGATCTGTGTCTCTCATTTCAGTCCCACAAAACATTATTTTTTAATACTTGTAAATAATGCAAGGGACTAATTTTTTCTGCTATTTTTGAAATAAAATCCCTTAAATAATTAAACATGCCTATTATTCTTTGTAACTCAGTTTTAGTATTTGGTTCTTTTAGTTCTAGTATAGCTTTAACCTGATCAGGGTCTGGTTGAAGTCCCAGCTCACTAATCACATGTCCCATAAATTTAAATAACTTTTCACAATATTGTAGTTTATCCTAATTAAACTTAATGTTTAATTTCTTTGCTGTATTGACAATTTGACTTAGTACAATATCGTGTTTCTCTTTAGTTTCTGTTGTTATGCAAAAATCCTCAAAGTAGTTTATAATATTTTCAATTCCCAAAAAACACTGTTTATTCTATCTCATACACGCCTCAGGTGCATATGAAAGACCGAAAGGTAATCTCAAGAATTTGTAATATCCTAAAGGTGTACTGAATGTATATATATCAGTAGATTTTCTATCTAGTTTAAGGCCTATTCCCACTGCTCCGGGACGTGTCAGGGCCGGGTCCGTGCCGAAATTCGTCTTGGCGCAAAAAAGAATTATTTAATGAATTTTAAATATTACTATTCGCACTTATCCGGGACGTGTCCTGGCCGGGCGTCCGTGCCAGATCGAAAAAATATCGTCAGTGACGATTCTCTTTCCGGGTTCTCGGACATGTTTAGAAAAATCCAATTCAATGTAGGCTAAAAATTTCAATTAAAACGATAAAATATTTTATTTACACGGACGGGACACAGTATATTTGAATACCTGACCGGGCCGGGTAAGACTTGCCATAACTGACACGGTCCCTGCCATGACACGTCCCGGAGAAGTGGGAATAGAGCTATAATATGCCAAAGTCAATTTTTAATATCTAGTACAGCGAAGAGCCGTTATCATTGAATGTGGGTATTTAAAGGTAATCACGTTTAATAACTCTATTTAGCTCTTTAGGGTCTAAGCACAGTCTCTTGCATAGGCTCTAGGTTACTAGACCATTCTTTTAACTCCATCACTTTGTGTACTGTCAATGTAATGTCGAGAGTACAGACGAACACTGGGGGCGAGTTGGTTTTGCTTGGTCATATTTATGCCTTTTCGAGTCCGATCTTCAAAAGGATTTTCCGAAGAATTGATGAATTATATGGTTATAGAATAGTTTATATTTGAATTGTAAAAAAGTGATATAAGATGGACTCGGAGACACGTATCGGTGATATCATAAGTCTATTATTTTGTTCACAGAATATCCGTTGGAACAGATATCCAACTGTTTTTTTATTAATGGGAACGGACACGATTTTTCTTCCTATGTTAATAAAACTAAAACGCGATTACTATTTACGTGGTCTACACTGGATGGATTTTGAAATTTTTGAATTTTATACACTCGCATTTATATTTTGATGTTAAATTTTTTTTAAAAATTAACATTTTGCAATTCAATTATTTTAAATTATAAACACAAAAAAATGAAAATCGAGCTACTAGCCACCCTGGAGAATTTTCTCATTTTTCTAATAAAAAAGAATTGTTTAAATCGATCAAACAGTTATCTTGATAAGAGAAATCTACGAAAAGATTTCAAATGAATATTTTTACGAATATTGAGATATCGCTACATATATTCTGTACTATTTAATTCAAACCGTGTGTATAAATTGCGGAATGTAACCCCTTATTTTAATAGCCGCTTCCGTTCCCTTTAATACTTGACTCACCGCCTATGTTCAAAATAAAACAAATTTATTGAAGTATTATGAACTATAACATGGTCGCCGTATTGTAAAAGTATAAAAAAGAATAGCTGATACTCTTGCCGCAGGGATATAGGTGTGTAAATCATGGTGTTTAATTTTAATTAGAATTTGAATGCAAGGATAAAACTGTCCTTGCCTAACTTGACCTAACCTTTCCTAATAAACCCCAGATCAGTCTGTGTTTAGTACTGAAGATGAAAACATTCGTATTTACTAAAATAATAAAGTACATTTTTTGTGGACTTCGGTTTTTATTTATTAATATATAATATCCACAAGAACTCTTCTTATAAAATTAAAATAATAAAACATTTCATTCGAAAAAAGTATTTTGAATAAATTTCTGTCAAATATAGGCATTCAAGTGATAAGGGAATTTTTATGAGCATTTATATTGAACTTCAAAATTTTATAGGATGTTTATTTATCTACTATACATGTACCTATATGATCCCTATATGCGTGATAAAATTTTGCGTTTTAAATATTTGATAAAAAATGTCAACATTTTAATAAATACCTACATTATCATACTGAACTTCGCTCAGGATCGTTTTGTCGAATGCGATGGCCGATGGTATAATTAAAATTAAACACTATGATTTACACACCTGTATCCTATACGCAGGTGTATAGTTCTTCTTTTTAAAATTGTTTAAATTTAGTGGTTAATTATATAATATTTCACAACTAATAATTTTAAATTTTAATTATAGTGATTATAATTTTATGTTAACACGCTGCTCATAGAATCATTCAATGGATTCATGGACGGCCGAAGGGGTGGCAAGACGGGCACTTGCTCCTCCTAGACTTTAAAATTTCAAACACAATTTTGAAAATTTTGAATTTTATTATTAATTAATAATTGTATAATTATTTTATCGATGTTTTGTCTGGTATAGGTATATAAATTTAACATCAACTACGAAAAAATAACTATATATTCCTTATGAATTATTGCAGGAATTCATAAATCTTCAAAATTTTTATTAACTATATTTAGGCGTTTAATTTTATTATGCCCCCCTAAAAAATATTCTACGGGTGCCCATGAATGGATTCGATTATTTCCAAATAATAATACCTACAACCTTATATTATATTATAGGTACATAACTTATTCTTCTATTTTAGTTAAAATAGTATTTTCATTTCCAAAGACTTAAAACATAAAACATAAAAATTAATTTCGAATAACAATATCCATGCTATATCATTGTCTTGATTCATAATATTACTTCAATACCTCAATTAAATTATGAAAGGTATTGCAATTATGATGTGAAATATTAGTTATAATTTATATATATTAAAGAGAGTTTCTAGACATATTATACTAAGTCTAATATAATACAATAAACTAATATAGCATAATAAAATAAATAAAAAAATTCAATTAATTACCATTTTGTGAACCATCTAAAAATTTAATTAAAATGTATTTATTTTTAATTAAAGCTTTATAATACTTAATATTATACAAATTAGTATTGTAAATTCCTTATAATACAAACGAAATTATATAAAAGAAGTTGTAATTTATATTACAAAATGTATAACTCGTTTATATAATCATATAGTTTATTAATGACCTACATTACATACGATATATACAAGTATATGTGTTATAATATTATAGTACCTGTTATATATTATATATTTATTGTATGTTGGGCAAGGGCAACACTGTACTTATTGTTGTCAATAATTTACTTATTACTAAATACTGATTAAGTTGTTATTCAAATATATATATAAAACGCTAAGTTATCACTTCTTTGCTTTTTTCCTTATTTTCATTTTATAAATTCTATCGCCGGTCGTACGTCTTCGAAAATGCCACATTTCGCGGTCAACTTTTCGACCTCTTTCTTTTAACACGCGTTCCCGAATTTTTACTTGAAACTTTTTAGATTCTGAGCGAAGCGAATAATATATTGGTTTTACAAAGTTGTGTGTCTTTTTTTATATATATATATATATATATATATATATGTCTGAAAACACATTTACGACTTGATATAATTTCTCAATATTGACCCTAAGCCAGCAGAAAAAATGACAAAAAACGGCATTTTTTTTACGAAATTGAAATTTCGACGAATTTGATTTCAATGGTTCACGATAACTCAGACAATTTTAAAAATAAAAACTTGAAAATTTTTTGGGGTATTCAAATAGCTACTATATATATGTGGTAAAATTTTGGAACCGTATTTTTAATTTTTTTACAAATATAGGACTTTGAATATTTCGTAAATTTCTCGTTTTTACGTATATAATGTTTGATAAAATTGGCAATTTTTGTTATTAAGATCTATAAATTTTACTTAAGTATACTTACATATTACTCAAAATCATATTTAAATATTAGAAAAATCCCCTGTCTAAATTTTTTTTTATAGCTGTTTTATGTTGATATTTTTAGATCAAACGAATTCTTATTATTTCTCAATACTTTCTCAATAAAAATTAATAGAAAAACCAATAAATTTGTAAATTTTTGAATATTTTATTGATTCATACTGATATATATCTTAACCCATTTCCCAAATATTATGAAATTCTCAAGACTCAATTTTCTAAGCGGTAAAAAAACGACGAAAAACGGCATTTTTTACGAAAACTGAAATTTTGACGAATTCAATTTCAATATTTCACGATAACACAGGCAATTTTGAAGATAGAGACTTAAAAAAATTGTTTGCGTGTTCACATAGCTACTATATATATGTGGTGAAATTTTAGAATAGTTACATTAATTTTTTTTACTAAATATAGGACTTTGAATATTTCGTAAAGTTCTCGTTTTTGTGTATATGTTACCGGCAATATGGATAATTCAGGTAGTTTGCCGAATGCCTAGACATTATGCATAATACCTACCTATTTTAGGCAATGTAAGTAAAACATATGATTATAATTTTATGCTAACAAGCTGCTCATAGAATCATTCAATGGATTCATGGGCGCCCAGAGGGGGAAGCATGACGGGGCACTTGCCCCCCCTGGACTTTAAAATTTCAAATATAATTTTGAAATTTTTGGAATTTTATTATTAATCAATAATGTTTATATAAATTTTTATCGATGTTTTGTCTGTTATAGGTATATAAATTTAACATCAACTACGAAAAAATAACTATATATTCTTTATGAATTAATGAAGGTATTCATAAATCTTCAAAATATTTATTAACTATATTTTGGCGTTCAATTTTATTATGCCCCCCTAAAATATATTCTACGGGTGCCCATGAATGGATTCGATTATTTCCTAATAATAATACCTATATCATTATAATATATTATAGGCAGTGCTCGAATTGGGAAAAAATTAGTAGAGGAGCTCAACCTAACAATAAAAAAACTGCGTTCCAAGTGAAAAATTGTTTAACACAAATCAACAACGACAAAGCTGATATTTAAAAAAAACTTCAATTTACCTACAAACATATAAATTTCAAATATAATCCATGTTCAAGTATGTGATTGCGAATTTATTAATGTTCTCCGTTCTCCCAATTTTATGTGGTCCTATACATTTTATATAGGTACCTATTCCGCTAATTTTACAAAACAACCATTTTGATAAGTAATATCTTTATGTTATAGTAGGAAATAAAAATAATACTAATTATAAACATTATTTAATTATTATTAATAAATAACAAAATTCATCATTATTAATAGTGATAAAGATAATAAATAATAATAATAATAATATATAGAATATATTATAAATTATAATTATATAATAGAATACATATTATTATGTGATAACTGATAATATCATATTATGATGAAATATAATATATAAATAAAGTATAAAAAATGTTGATTAAAAAATATTTTAAATAGTAAAATTGACAACAATTTAAATCTACATTTTAAGAAAAATTATTTCGGGTGTATTTTCCACCGTCCCCCCGTTCAAGTAAAAAAATTAGTTGTGGTGCGCAAAAAAAAAAAAAAAAAAAAGTAGGGGAGCTCCCGTCCCCCTGCGCACCCCCTCAATTCAAGCACTGATTATAGGTACATAACTTATTCTTCTATTTCAGTTAAAATAGTATTTTCATTTCCAAAGACTTAAAACATAAAATATAAAAATCAATTTCGAATAATAATATCCATGCTTTATCATTTGTTTTGATTCATAATATTATTTCAATTACTCAATTAAATTATGAAAGGTATTGCAATTATAATGTGAAATATTAGTTATAATTTATATATATTAAAGAGAGTTTCTAGACATATACTAAGTATAATATAATAAAATAAACTAATAAAGCATAATAAAATAAATAAAAAAATTTAATTAATTACCATTTTTTGAAGCAACTAAAAATTTAATTAAAATGTGTTTATTTTTAATTAAAGCTTTATATTACTTAATATTATACAAATTAGTATTGTAAATTCCTTGTAATACAAACGATATTTTATAAAAGAAGTTGTAATTTATATTTTATATTATAAAATGTATAACCCCTTTATATGATCATTATAATCATATGGTTTATTTATTACCTACATTACATACGATATATATGTGTTATAATATTATAGTACCTGTTATTTATTATATACTTATTGTATGTTGGGCAAGGGCAACACTGTACTTATTGTTGTCAATAATTTACTTTTAACTGATTACGTTGTTATTCATATATATAAAACGCTAAGTTATCACTTCTTTGCTTTTTTCTTTATTTTTATTTTATAAATTCTATCGCCGGTCGTACGTCTTCGAAAATGCCACATTTCGAGGTCAACTTTTCGACCTCTTTCTTTTGACACGTGTTCCCGAATTTTTACTTGATCATTTTTAGATTCTAAGCGAAGCGAATAATATATTAGTTTTACAATGATGTGTGTCTCTATATATATATATATGTCTGAAAACACATTTACGACCCGATATAATTTCTCAATATTGACCCTAAGCAGCATAATAAATGACGAAAAAACGGCATTTTTTTTACGAAAATTGAAATTTCGACGAATTCAATTTCAAATTTCACGATAACTCAGGCAATTTTGAAGATATAGACATGAAAATTTTGGTTGTTCACATAGTTACTATATATATGTGGTAAAATTTTGGATTCCTTACCTTAATTTTTCTACAAAATATAGGACTTTGAATATTTCGTAAAATTCTCATTTTTACGTATTTAATGTTTGATAAAATTGGCAATTTTTGTTATTAAGATCTATAAATTTTACTCGAGTATACTTACATATTACTTAAAATCATACTTAAATATTAGAAAAATCCCCTGTCTAAATTTTTTTTTATAGCTGTTTTATGTTGATATTTTTAGATCAAACGAATTCTTATTATTTCTCAATACTTTCTCAATAAAAATTAATAGAAAAGCCAATAAATTTGGAAATTTTTGAATATTTTATTGATGCATACTTAACCCATTTCCAAAATATTATGAAATTCTCAAGACTCAATTTTCTAAGCGGTAAAAAAACGACGAAAAACGGCATTTTTTACGAAAACTGAAATTTTGACGAATTCAATTTCAATATTTCACGATAACTCAGGCAATTTTAAAGATAGAGACTTGAAAAATTGTTTGGGTGTTCACATAGCTACTATATTACTATATAATGTGGTGAAATTTTAGAATCGTTACATTATTTTTTTTTACTAAATATAGGACTTTGAATATTTCGTAAAGTTCTCGTTTTTGTTTTTATGTTACCGGCAATATGGATAATTCAGGTAGTTTACAGAATGCCTAGGCATTATGCGTAATACCTACCTATTTTAGGCAATGTAAGTAAAACATATGATTTTCAGTATTATTATTTTTTTTACATATACATACGATTTTATAAAATACCTATACCAGGGCTTAAAAACGTTATTTAAAACGTTATAATTATAACGTTTAAAACGGAAAAACATGATTAAACGTAATCGATAAACGAAAAACAAAAAACAAAATTAAAAACATATCGAAAAACAAAACATATCATTAAACATAAAAAAGGTATCAATAAACAATAATCAATTATCATTAACGTAATAATATTATTGCGTTTTATGTTTATGATGGAAAAATATATTTTGATATAAAAAAAATTATATATAAATAAAATTATTTTCCATTTCCCAAGTTAGACACTATATTTAAAATTAATTTCTTAGAATTTTTATACATTATAATTTTTATTTTCAGTCTTTCAAAGCTATGTTTAGATTTTATTTCCAAAAATTCAATCGTTGATGGTGGGTTATCTTGTAATAATATAATAATGACCAAAATGGAGACAACAACACAATATAATAATATGTGTTGTTTTCAGTATAGTGTATAAATAATTTATATTTATAACTCGTATTGTTGTAATTTACTAGTATTTATAATTTATGTTGTATTATCATTTTCAATAAGTATATTTACTTCGTTGTTGTACATGATTTTATTATGTCAGCACTTTAACGCTCAAACGTGTTTGTGACTTTGCGATTTCGTGTGTTGTACTGCAGAATATAAGTGACGAGTGTAATCGTTATTTGTACATCTGTAGATTGTAGTGTATGGTGTAACGCGTAAACGTGTGATTCCTGATTTCAATTTTTATATATTAATACTTATTTTACAAATTTACAATTTTAAAAAGTGATAATTGACTGGATAGGTATGGGTAGAACAAGTACTAATCCTGTACAACGGATGTACTTTGTGTACAATTTAGACAAAAACGAAAGCACGTGCCAAATAATTAATTGTCCCCATCCTATACGTAGTGGATGTCATGCCGAGAATTTAGAGACACACGTTATTTATATTTTACACTAATAAATAATATGTGAATGTAATATTTAATTGAAATAAAACTAAAAATTAATATATCAATTATATATTAAACAGTGAACCAAAAAAATAAATAACGAAATATCAATAACGTTAATCATTAACTTTGAATAACGTTTAAATTCTATATAACGTTTTAACGTAAAAATTAAATAACGTTTAAATTCTATTAACGTTTTAACGTAAAAATTAAATAACGTTTAAATTTTATATAACGTTAAACGTAAATTTTTTTCCTGATTTCAGCCCTGACCTATACTTTATGTAAAATGCCAATTTCTTTTCGGCAAAGTAAAAACAATTTATCATAATATGTTAAAATATTATATTAATTTTGATCTATTATTAAATTTTTATACATAGATATTACTTTATTATTGATAACATTATATTAACTTATGTACTATTATCTATACATTTTAATTAAGCTACTAGCTATACTTATTACAACATGTTCTAGAAAAATGGAATTTTGAAGTGCACAAAACATTATTTTTAAGGCATATGCACTAGTATTATTAGCCAAATTTTTACGATTTGTATGTAGTTCGTTATAAAAATTTGACTTCATATTATTTGTATCGATAGTGTTTCAGTGTTATGGACTGTATTGTTTTTCTTTTAAAAAATACTTATCAATTATTTCAAATATAACATACATATTTAAAATATATTATTTTCTTTTTTTTAAAGCTTTTACGAGCCATTTAGGCTCTTTGCTTCTAAAACCAATTCCCCACATACATTTCTTGCGTAGGATAGTTCCAAGTTTCCATTCCAGTCTGGCTTTAACTTTTCTAAATCTCTTCTAACTGCATCTAGCCATCTCTGCCTTAGGCGTCCCCTTGGTCTCTTTATAAGAGACCCATCAGCTCTCCACGCATGCCCAATTTAATACAGATTTTTCAGTTCCTCATTTGACCTCCTTTAACATTTTTGCTCATTGTAATCGAAAATAGGTCCATAAATTTTCCTTAAAATTTTCCTCTCAAAGACGAGGAGTTTTTTATAGTCCCCTTCTGTTGTGGCCCATGAATTACATCCTTAAGTTGCAATTGATCTTAGATAGATTGTGTACAATGTCTCTTTGATCTTTCTAAATAGGAACCTAGATTTAAACAATGACAACATAGCAAGGTACGCTTTGTTAGCAGACTTTAGGCGTAGCTTCATTTCCTCGTGCGTGCACTTTGTATTATTTACATTACCTCCTAGATATTTAAAAGAGCTAACTTGTTGAAAGGTAAGACCATCAACTTCCAAGTCTTTCATATCCTCTTCGCTTTTTGTCTTCCTTGACAGAAACATGTATTTGGTTTTTCCTTGGTTAACTAAAAGTCCCATTCGCTTACTAGCATTCATTAGACCAATTTGTGTCTGAATTACATCTTGTATAGTATCTCCAAGGAGAACCAGGTCACCTGCATAAGCTAGGCATGTATTCCTATCTCTCACATCCATTCTTTGTCCTCTAGGTAAACTCCTTATAATTTCTTCTAAAGCAAGGTTGAATAATATCGGAGAGAGGGAATCTCCTTGTCTAAGGGCCATTTTTAACTATAAAAGGTTGTGAAATTTTTCCCATTATCCGAAAAACATTTTGGGTATTATTATTGCACATTTTAATTAATCTTACGAGTTTTCGAGGGATTCCAAAATTATTTAATATATATTCGAAATATATTACAAGAGCTTTTATTAAATATTAGTAATAAAATAAAATATTCACAAATTATATTTTTATATGCCAGCGAATTAGATAAGATATCTTTCAAATATTATAGATTATTTAAAAATCGTTTAACATTAAATTTAATAATCTAAAATTCCCTAACACATAGTAATATGCCACACCACGACGAGAAACGAAAATGACGAAAATGTAATAAAATTATATACGTACTTTCAATATAGTTCTTCAGAATTATTATTATAGTTGGGCTTATTTTAATTAACCAAATCAACCCAATAATTAATTTAATTAATTAATATTAATCTTATCTTAATCTTTATTGAGTCAAATCGTGAACACACGGCAAGCGCATTTATGATAAATGCTAATTAAAGTCATTGGTAATAGCCAATACTCCAATAGGTCATACCCAATTTTATTTTTATCATATTTCCTACTCCACTCCTGGCATTATGAATAATACCTAGGCAAAGTTCGTATTATGTATATTGCAGAGTGATATTTGGCCTATTATATAATGCCTAGGTATTTTGCGAAATACCGGATTATCCATATTATCGGTAACATATATAATGTTTGATAAAATTGGCAATTTTTGATATAACAATATCTATAAATATATATAAATAATTTTTGGTCTGACAATTTTACTGAAGTATACTTAAATATCACTTAACATCATATCAAAATATTAGGAAATCTCTAATCTAAATTTGTTTTATAGCTGTTTTAAGTTAAAATTTCAGTAAAATCAATATTTAAATTATTTATATGGACTTTTCTTATTATATTACAATATTTTACAATAATGTTAAATCAAATTGACAAATATTTTTTAAATATTTTGAAAATATTATTTAAGCTGAAATACATTTTAGCTAACTCAGTTCCAATTAATCGTGAATTATTACATTTACGGTTATTTTTATATCTGTTTAAAGTATCAAAAAGAAGAGCTGATACTCCTGCTGCAAGGTATACAGGTGTGTAAATCATAGTGTTTAATTTTAATTAGAATTTGAATGCAATGATAAACCATTGCATTTGGAAAAAATATTTTGTGCGAAGTTCTATCAGATATAACCATTTAGGTGACAAGGGATTTTATGAGCATTTATATAGAACTTAGAGACTTGAAAATTGTATAGGGTTATGTAATATATGTGTGATAAAATTTCAAAAAATTTCAAAATTTTTAAAATACCTATCTACGTTATCTGACTGAACTTCGCTCAGAATCGTTTATCGAATACAATGGTTTATCATTGCATTCAAATTCTAATTAAAATTAAACGCTATGATTTGCAGTTTGCACACCGGTATCCCATGCAGCAGGAGTATCAACTCTTCTTTTTATTTAAAATAGCCTTTTTCATTGGCGTAATTACGGGGGTGCACGGGGGTGCAAGTGCACCCCCTGTAATAATCTGGTAGGTGCAAATTTATTGAATTGAACCCCCTCTAATTATTTTACACTAGTTATAATATTTTTAGTAAATATTGGTTTTTAATTTTTTTCAATAGCTTGTTTTTGAATTTTGATAATAGTGTCAGAAACGAGTGGATCTTCGCAGGAAAAATACCTATTATTCCAATATATTTTACGCATGCGCATACATCAATAATTCTCATCACGGTTATCATCACTTAATTATATTATGTTATCATTACCGCCAAAATTTAAATTATAACTAATAAAATATGAACACTATTATGACATCAAAGTCTTATTATTTCTAATATTTTTGTTTCTTCTATAGAAATATTAAAATCATATATTCACAATATGACAACCTATAGAGCTTAAAGAAGTTGATAAATAACTTAAAAATGAAATTAAAAATCTCGTAATACACAGTTTCAATGAGTGGTTGGTGTTGTAGTTGGCTTTTTGTATTTTGCCACACCTAATAAAATATACTTCGGCGCCACTGCAACTGATATTATAGATTTTTAGGATATGCTGAGTTAAAATTAGTTAATTCACAATATTAACTTCTAATATTATGCTACTTATTTAAGTATATAGAATATAGACTAAAACAGTATATAGTATAATTATAATATATATGCAATAATTTTAATTAATTTTAGATTTTTATAATAAAATCTATTATTTAGTCTAAAAGATTTATTTTATATATTTTTTTAACAATAAATTACAATATATTTTTGTATTATTTATAACAAAATTAATCATTATGAATTCTAAAGTCCAGTGTTTTTATTTATTTAATAAGAATACAAGTGACGTATTATAATATAATAATTAATAAGAATGTATATACTAATAAGATACAATTCAAATTTTTAATGACTATAATTTTTAAAATATTATTTATTTGTTTTAATTATATTACTTTGATTTTTAAATTACTATAAAAGTATGAATTAAAAAATTAATAAATTATCCTTATGTCTTATAATATCTTATATTATGATTTTCATAGTAAACATTATCAATTAAATAATTGAGTGATAAGAATTATTGATGTATGCGCATGCGTAATATATATTGGAATAATAGGTATTTTTCCTGCGAAGATCCACTCGTTCACAGAATATCAGAATTTATCATTGAGATAAAATTATCTTTGATAATGGTCACAACTGTGGTATAGTTGTGTAACCATTGTGAACGCAGAACAAATCACGCATGTTTACATGGTATCTGTGGTATAAGTGAAGGTGATTATAATAGCTTATCATTATTATAATATAATTATATTTCTTTGGGCAGGGTAAGTGGCTTCGTAAATAGCTTAATTTGTCATTATAATTTTTTATTCGATAATATTTTGCACCCCCTGAAATTTTACGGAATTACGCCTATGGCCTTTTTCGTCTTTTCTTAACTTATATACGATTTCATACGATTTTTTTTTGTTACCATAGTAATGGTAATAAATTTATAATAGTAATTATACGTCGTCATGACTACGCATCACTATTACGAGTGCGTTATTTTGAAATTGTCTCTGCGCCTTTAAACATTTTAGATTCTGAGCGAAGCGAAGAATGTATTGGTTTTACAATGATGTGGGTCTTTTTTTTTTTGTTTTTTGTTTTTTTTTTTTAAGTATGAAGACACTTTTACTACCCGAAATAATGCTCCGATTTTCACGAATGTTATATGTTTTCGATTGCAAATTGGATGTAGTTTGTACTTTATTAAGGTCATTTTTCGAATTTCCCAAAATTG
Source organism: Tetraneura akinire (assembly GCA_021307375.1). Lineage (NCBI taxonomy): Eukaryota > Metazoa > Arthropoda > Insecta > Hemiptera > Aphididae > Tetraneura > Tetraneura akinire. Next base: position 3,873,467 of record JAIUCT010000012.1, on the reverse strand, counting down.
ACCTCATGTCACACAGAAAAAGGACGAAAAAATAACGAAAAAAAGACATTTTTCCTTCGACGAATTTGATTCATCGGATAAATTTGTTTATAATATTAACCATAGTGATAATATAAATATTATTGTTACTAATAGCAACCAAAATAATAATATTGTAACTAATAGCAATCAATAACCATCTATATAAACAGAAATTTCCATCGTAAATATTATAATATTTCTTTGAGCACCTCCCTGGGGTTGATCATATATTCATATCGCAGATCATAGATTATTGATCAAAGGCTAAGGTCTATAATGAGAATTAACGAACCATTTGGTTATATATACATAATATTGTTAGGTGATTTTTTCCAATTCTCTAGAATTAGCTAGAGGGCAAATTGAAGAAAAAGTTTATTTGTATTTTTCATTAAAACTGAAATTTCGACGAATTCGGTTTCAATATTTTACGATAACTTAGGCAATTTTGAAGTTAAAGACTTAAAATTTTTATTGGGTATTTACATAAGTTACCATATATTAATATGTGGTAAAATTTTGGTACCGTGTTACGTTCATTTTTCTACAAAATATTGGACTTTGAATATTTCGTAAAATTCTCCTTTTTACGTATATAATGTTTGATAAAATTGGTAATTTTTGGCATCAAGGTCTGATAATTTTACTGAAGTATTTTTTTTATTTACATAATAATCCCTAGTCTCAATTTTTTTTATAGCTGTTTAAATTTGATATTTTTAATACATCGAAAATGTTATGAAAAAAAATGACGAAAAAACGGCATTATATGACGGAACTTCGCTCAGAATCGTTTTTTCGAATGAAATGGTTTGCCATTACATTCAAATTATAATTAAAATTAAACACTATGATTGCACACCTGTATCCCTTCCCTTGCTTTTTTTTTTACATTCAAATCCAAAGTACCGAGTGTTTTTTCGATATTTGAATTTTGAATTGCGTAATTGGGTGTTTTGCTTTTGATAGACACTGATGTGAATATTGAAAAATTGAAATCGAATTCGTCCAAATATCATTTTTCGAAAAAAATGACGCTTTTTCCTCAATTTTTCGTCGTTTTGCCCTCTAGCTAAATTTGTAACATTAACGCAAATTCTTTATGATCTTTTTGTATCATAAAGAATGGTTATGGTTTATTTATTTCATGGTTTCGGTCAATTCATAAAATTAAAACGTTTTTTTAAATAGTTTTGATTGCTATCATTTCTATGCTATTAGAATATTTTCACAACGTATCATTAAAACTGTTGTATAACTGTGTAGACAATACAGGTGCCTGGTAATTGGAAAAAATCATCTAACACATTTATGTATATATCATCATATGGTTCGTTAATTCTCATTATAGACCTTTGAACTATGATCTACCTATATAATCTTTGTTCTCTGATTTATGATCTACGATCTGTGATCTATGATATATGATATATGATCTTTGTTCTGTGATGGGCCAACCCCCGGAGATGCTCAAATAAGTATTATGAGATTTGCGATAGAAATTTTTGTTTATAGATGATTGCAATTAGTTTCAATGATAATTATATTATCACTATGGTTACTATTATTATATTAACAATTATTATAAACAAATTTAACTGATGAATCTAATTCGTTGAAGTACAAATGTCGTTTTTTCATTAATTTTTCATCCTTTTTTTTGTGTCCCATGGGATCAATTTTAAGATATCCGAAAAATGACCTAAATAAAGTACAAACTACATCCAATTTGAAATCGAAAACATATGACATTCGTGAATATCGTAGCATTTTTTCGGGTAGTAAAGGTGTCTTCAGATATATAAAAAAAAAGACATACATCATTGTAAAATCAATACATTCTTCCCTCCGCTCAGAATCTAAAATATATAAAAATGAGATTTTCATATTTTGCTATGTAATGTAGGTAATGATACTAATGTCTTCACGAGATTAAAATAGAAGTTATGAAAACTATATAATTTATTTTATCTTTTTTAATCCCCATATTGGGATAACAGATTGTTGTATACGATATAACAGTACCAATTGATTATTAATACTATACATAGTATAGATTATATACAGTATTATACTATATTAATCTTATAAAACTCAAATAATATCGTATTAGATATTCACATTAATTTATTATAATAAATATTTTATTACAATTCTTCTACATTTAATTATCTTTTATATAATAATATAATCATTTATTTTCTGTATTATTCAATAATAATTATTTTTAAAATCATAATAAAATACTTACTCTGCCACATTACAATTTTAGCTGAAAATTATTTTATGTTTACACATTCGTTTTATTGTTATTATTAAAATGGTTTAAATTTGAATTTTAAATTATATTTTTATTATTTGTATTATTATGTACTATATTTGCATGCAAAAAAAAAATAATAATAATAATAATAAAAACTACTTATATATATAATCGATAACGTTGTAATTATTGTAACTTGTAAAATTATATTATAATAAATACGACTTAAACTAATGCTTAGTACTTACATATGTATTTATTTAAAACACTTTCTAAAATATACAAATTTGGTATATTTGATTATTATTGATTTTAATTATTTAATTATAAAATAATAATATATTATTTTATATAAATATTGCTAGGTATTAGAATTCTTAAAGACAAAAAATCAAATTCATACTCATATAATCCATATTAAGATTGACAGATTGAAAACAAAATATCAGGTCGATAATTTTTAATTTTATTATTCTTCGCTCAGAATCATTTTTTCGAATGCAATGGTTTATAATTGCATTTAAATTATAATTATAATTAAATACTATGATATGCACACCTATATCCCTGCGGCAGGAATATCAGATCTTCTTTTTTTTTTTTTATATATATATAGCTGTTTAAAGTTGATATTTTAGTTTTTTGTTTCTGTTTTTTTTTTTTGGCTTTTACTACCATATATAATGCTCCGATTTTCACGAATAGCATATGTTTTCAGTTAGAAAGTGGATGTTGTTGGTACTTTATTTAGGTCATTTTTCATATTTCTCAAAATTATAATATAGTTAATAAAGTTTTGTTTTTATATACCATGGAAATTTAAAAACTCATGACACATTTCCACATATTCACGCACACTGATGTCGCGAAGCAGTGGTTGAAAAACATTGACCGAACACCGAAGTGATATTTAAGACTTACCACTCATCAACATTACGCAATTCGCTTCAGTAACGCCACCTAGAATTAAAATTAATATAAAATTAAAAATATTTTGAATACGTTTAAAACTATAACTATAAATAATATATGTAAATTATTTTAATATTGAAAATGTAAGAATGTATTTATTATTATGTTGTATTAATATTTCTTTACCAATAAAGCATTGTGTTATTTTTCCTTGGACTGTTGCAACAATTAGAAAAGTAAATATGAATACAAAATACGTTATCATTGCGTGCAATAAATAGAAATATAGAATATATTATAGATGAGTATTAAAAATATAAATTATTAATTTTTATTTAAACAATATCCTATTTTCTATAGCACACAACTACTAATAAAAATATTATCGATTGCTACGTGCAATAGCAGCTACACTTTTTTTTTAATTAAAAATAGTATATTTTTTAATATAGTTATTTGCAACACATTTAATATATTTAATTACGTATATAGAAATCAAGTTATTGTGGTGTGCCAGATGTATGTCTAATTAAAATATATACATCATTGTAATTATTTAATCAAGTGAAATATTAAAAAAAAAAAAAAGTTTTTTATAGTTTCTTAGCGAAACAACCAATATATTTTTGGTAATACAATGGTGTGTCTTTTTTTTTTATAACTGCAACAAATTTTTTCTACTAGATGTTAAGTTAGGTTTGGTTAAAACCAGAAAATGACATCTAATGACCAGAAATAATGAGAATATGAGAATAGCACATATTTTTAGTACAGAATGAAGGTTATGCCTATAACAATTTCTTGAATTTCTAAAAAATTTAACTTGCATGAACGAACTACCAAAAACTCCGCTTAAAAAAAATTTAGCAATAACATTCGGACATAGTTACTGCAGTCCAACTCGTTTAAATTCATGTAACATGACAGTGGTTGAACAAAAATTAATTACCGCCGTGGATCCTTATTAATGTAAAACTTAGCTCACATGAAAAAATAAATTTTATTATGACCTACCTCATTTATGATAATCGAATTCTAGCCCAAAATAACATTTTAAAAACTGAAAAATTAAAACTTTAACTCGTTTATTGACAAAATAATTTGTAGATGAATTAATGGAAATGTATGTGGTATATCATAAAACTCAAAACATTTTATGTTATATTTTATTTATCAATAGGTACCTACCTAAAATAAATAATATTTATATAAATAAGGTTAGGGACTTATAGGAAATTAATAGCATCTATAAACAAAAATTTCTATCGTAAATCTCATAAGACTTCATTGAGCACCTCCCGGGGGTTGCCATCACAGCTCATAGATCATAGATCAAATACTGAGGTCTATAATGAGAATTAACGAACCATTCGATGATATATACATAATAGTGTTAGGTAAATCTATCACTCGACAGGATACCCAAGGCGTGGCATTAATGGTATCCATTAAAATTATTACAACTATAAAAGAGTGAATACATTCTGCAAAAATTGGAGACTTTGCACAAGCTAAAGCTATTGCTGACAAAACTAATAAAGTTATGGAGAAAAATATTGGATTTAATCAACTACAAAAAAAATAAAACATTTTAAATGGACAAAATGAATGTATGGATAGATATAAGTAGTGGTGATGGTGTCTCGTAAATTGGTCGTGGCAAAATTGTCGCAGCAATAACGTCGCGGTAATAACGTCGCAGTAAAATAATCGCAAACCATTTGAGCACGATAAGAGATATATTTTCTTCTATATGCATTTCGTTTTTTGTAGAGAATAATAAATCAATTTGATTATTACCTTTAATATATAATATATAATATATAATATATATTGTATATCTGTAAAATATGCACTCATATAGTAATATACTAATACAACTTACATACTTACATAGGTACTCGTCATTTATCGCGACTATCGTAATGGAACTAATGCATTATCGACTAACCTTTTTGCACTTTTTTCAAATATTTAAATTTTTTTGCGCATTTTTCCTACATAATAAATCAATTTTGATTATTTATACCCATATAATACTCATATAATGGGTATAAATTATGGAGTAAATATCCAAAGGTCTCGCGAAGCGATGTTTTAGGTAACACGAAACCACTGCCTATCCACAACAGTATCAGGTCTATGAGGTAGGTATTATGTAGGTATTTCGTAGTCCTTTAAGGAAGTGAGTGAAGTCGGCAGACGTAGTGACCGTTCATTCCACTTGAAAATAATTTTGCGTTTTTTTTTTTTTTTTGTATCTAAAGTATATCAATTAAATTATCAATAATTGCAAAAAGTTTAGTCGATTATGCTACGTTCGATTACTATAGTCGTGATAACCGACAAGTACCGAAAAAATATATAAATTAAAGGTAACTAATATAACAATACCTTTTTACGCAAATAAAAATAAATAATATTAAAAAGCATCAAAAGAATAAAAAGAATATCATGATTAAAATATTATTACGCCCAAATAGTTTGCGATCACTTTATATCTACGACCATTTTACCGCGACGTTATTGCTGCAGCGAATTTTTTGCCGCGACCAACTTACATGGTGATATACCATTTTTTAAATTTACCCCAATATATTCAGTAGATGTGGAGCGTTTATTTTTAATATATAAAAATATTTTGGCAGATAACAGAACATGATCATTCAAATTTTCAGACTTAAAAAATATCTAATAGTTCAATGTTATTCTCAAGGTAATTAATTAAGTGCTATAATAATTAAAAAAAAAAGAGCTGATACTCCTGCCGCACAGGATACAGGTGTGCGAATCATAGCGTTTAATTTTAATTAGAATTTGAATGCAATGATAAACCATTGCATTCGAGAAAACGATTCTGAGCGAAGTTCAGGAGTTTCAAAGAAAAGGGATACTGTTGTGGAAAGGTTACAGGTGTAAAGAGGATAGTGTTTTTGATTAACATTTAAATGCAATGTTAAATCATTACATTTGAAAAACGATTTTGAGAGATGTTCATCAAATATTATACAGGTATATTCCGATTAAAATTTTTAAATTTATTTGTCTCTACGTTCAATTTAAATAATTGATCATAAAACATTAAAACCCCTAAATGAGTTGCCTAAATATCCAAATCTGACAGTAATTCGTGCAGAATAGTTATTCGAATGTAATGATTTATCATTACATTCAAAATGTAATCAAAATTCAACACTATCATATTTAGTTCTTTACACCTGTATCTCTTCCACACCAGTATCCCTTCATTTGCTTTTTATATTTAAAATAGCTATAAAAAAAACATCGTAAATGTAATAATTCAAATTAATTGAATCTGAATTAAGTATAATGTATTTGAGCTTCAAGAAAATTTTCAAATTTTTAAAAAAATATTTGTCAATTTGATTCTACATTATCATTAATATATCTATATATTATTATTATATATTATTATATATTCAAGTTTATTACTTTAAAATTACCTCAGTTATCGTGAAATATTGAAATCGAATTCGTCGAAATTTCAGTTTTCATGAAAAATGCCATTTTTTCGTTTTTTATTGGTCATTTTTTCTATCGTATAGGATCAATTTTGGGAAATTCTAAAGAAAAATAAATAAATAACCAACAACATTCATTTTCCAACCCGAAACATATTCTATTCGTGATAATCGTGATAAAATATTTCGGGTAGTAAAAGTGTCATCAGACATAAAAAGAAAAAAGACACACTTTGTAAAACCAATGCATTTTTTGCTTCACTCAAAAATCTATTGGTTTTACTATGATGTGTGTCTAATCACATGATTATCTTATCTAATAATGTGTTACATAAAGTATGAAGACACTTTTTTTATCGAAAAAAATGCTCCAATTTTCACGAACATGATAACTATCTGGTTAGAAAGTGGATATAATTGGCACTGTCGTTAGGTCACTTTTCGAATTTCTCAAAATTTACACTATGCTATAGATATAAAAGAAACGACCAATAAATGACGAAAAACGTCATTTTTCACGAAAACTGAAATTTCGACGAATTTTATTTCAATATCTCACGATAACTAAAGCAAATTTTTTATGGTCTTCGCATAGCTATTATATATATTTGGTAAAATTTTGGAACCGTTACTTTAATTTTTCTACAAAGTATAGGACTTATTATTTTTAGAGTATACTGGTACATCAAAAATAAATATTTGTACGTAATATAAAATGACAAAAATTATTTTTAATTTAAACCTCTTATAATTTATTTTTAATAGTATTAATTGAATTTATATTCGATGATTTATGAACATAATTTAAAACTATTTTTATTTTTTTGACATTAATTTATGATTATTTTATTCTTTTAAAATTTTAAATGAATAATTTATTACATTTGTATTTTTGAATTCTCAGTATTAAAATAAACACATTTAATTAAAACATTTAAGTTTCATATAATTTGTGATAATTTGGTTCTTTATAGAACTATATTGAAAAAAGCTTAAACATATTTAGTGGAAATAATTTATTTTAAGATTATTATTTAAGACTTCAATCCCCATATATTATTGTTATAGGAACTATTTATTTATAATTTCAAATATATAAATATAGCGACCAAAGGCGTCCATCTTCATAACTTTATGGGAGGCGACATGATATGACATATTTTGAATAGATATAGGTATAGAAAAATTAACATTTAAGCAATATTTTTTATTTCAGTTATACCTATTATAAACATTAAACAATATATTATTACAGAATAATATAACATGCAATTATAATATAAATAATGAAAAAGAAATTTATAATTTATATTATTATCTTCTACTCTTGCGGCTTTATTATTTTATTTTTATAAGACAAATTATTTAAGTGATGACTGATGCAGATAAGTCATAAGTGATAAGTAATCATTCTAACTATATTAAATATTGGTTTAATAATAGTAGTGACGTAACTTGGGGGTGATTAAGGTGATAGATCACCCCCAGACCCATTTTTTTATACTTGTTTTAAAGAAACAAATATAAATCTTAATAAGTAATAATATTTAATTAGAAATCAAGATTACATGTTACAAATAATATTTACTCTTATTAAGTAGAAAATGACATTAATATTAATCGAAATGGTACACAAATCTTAAATGTTGAAGAAATTATTGATGAATGAGCAAAGAAAGAAAGAAAATTGGAAATATTATTCTAACAAATAATATATATACTTGTATATATAATATACCTAATTAATTATAATTTATGAGATAATTGGTTTTTTTCTACTAATGATAAATATCCATATAACCCAACACAAAATGGTCCTATAGTTACGTCAATGAATAACAGATTTCCGTATTATATACATTTCATATAGGTACATTAACACAAAAAAGCCAGGGGAGGGAGTTGTCCCTCCCCTGATCTGATTACCTTTAAGGACACCCATGATAACGACATATTTTCATAAGATACAATGTAAATTTATCTAAAACCGGATCATGATTAATTATATAATTATAATATACTAATCAGTAATTATATTTATATAGGTACCTAATAAATAATAATAAAGTATATTTAACAATATTTTATGATTTCTTGGAATAATAATAGGTGAAACGGAGCGGCTCAGCTGAGCCGTCCGTCCGAGGTGTGAATAACTACGCGTTGATTATAGTAATCACGTTCCTTTATTATTCACTGAAATATTAATATAACAATAATGGGGGTAGCGTGTAGGCGCTGCCCGGTGAGGCTTAGAGGAGAAGCGACCGGACGGCAACCTCGCTGTTACAAAAAGGGAAGCTGTCTTAAAAACTAAGTATACAATTGATGGGGACGGGATCCGATGGATCCGTGTCGGCAGACTGGAAGCAGTGGCCGAGGCACGGGTCCGGATCCGGGTAGGCAACTTCCTTTACAGGTGTATGCGCCGGTGGGAGTTCGCTGGTTTTACGTCGTGTGGCCAGCCGTTGTTGGATGGTTCCTGTCGCATATAGGCATTCTGCCTATGAGCTCGGCACCTGTGTATAAATCAAGCGTTATGATTGGTTTATTTGAAAATACCGCCAAACACTTATTTGTTATCAATTTATCATTCTTTTAATACTATTTCATTACTACTACTACTTACTTTTACTAAATAATAATTAATTTCTTTAAATTAAGTTCTTTTCAAGTGGAAGGGACGCTCGCTACGCCTACCGGCTTTGCTCACTTCTTCAAGCGCCGCTTTGCGGCACTTTTCGTGGAGATGGGGGTACGCCTCAAAGGACTAAAGCATACCTACCTAATACCTACCCCATTGAACGGATACTGGTACGGATAGACAGTGGTTCCGTGTGACCTAAAACCTCGCTTCGCGAGAACTTTGGATATTTACTCCATGATTGGTACCCATTATATGAGTATTATATAGGTATAAATAATCAAAATTTATTTAATAAAGTAGGAATAACGGGCACAAAAAAATGTAATGTTTGAAAAACATGCAAAAAAGTCCATCGATATAGCCAAGTTTGAACTCAAGATCTTGAGTAATTGAGTGACGCATTAAACCACTAGGCAACAACGCTAGCTGATCAAGCATTAATAAAATGGATTATTTAACCTAATCTTATTAGTGAATTTTAAATTTTAAATTGATAACAAATAAATATTTGGCGGTATTTTCAAATAAACCAATCATAAAGCTTGATTTATACACAGGTGCCGAGCTCATAGGCAGAATGCCTATATGCGTCCCGGTCTCGGCTCGGCGTCCGTGTGGTGGTCCCAGGTCGGTTTCCCACGTCGTTGATTAATCCGGTTTCGCGTCGTCCGGCCACTGATGTTGTTGGACAGGAGGACGGGTGGCGCTACGTCACGGCGTGGCCCGTGTCGGCGTCCACCATGTTCGTCGGGCCGCGGATGTTGATCGCCGAGGAACGTACGGCGCTCTGTAAAGCTGCCGCGTAGCTCGTTCGGTGTCTGCCGCGTTCGTCGGTTAGGTTATTATTTAGGTGTGTTGTTTTATCGGCGATTATACGGCGTTTTTAATCGTCGATATCATCATGGTTTGGCTTATGATTCCGCTGACCGCGTGTTTGTTTTACGTGTTGGTGTTGTCGTTCCGTCGGTCGAAACTGGTTTTTCGATTGGCCGTTGTGTTCTGTTTTTCCATTTTATAACGACACGCTTTCGTTATGGTTTTTATGCATGCCGTGTGTTGTTTTATCGGCGGTTATACAGCGTTGTTTTAATTGTTGGGATTATCATAATTTGGTTTATAATTACGCTGATCGCATGTTGGTTTTGTGGGTTAGTGCTTGTTGCTCCGTAACATAGGTAAATAAATAAAAATTCAATATTTTATTATACCACAATTTTATATTCTGAGATTCTGAACGAAGCGAAGAATGTATTGGTTTTACAATGATGTGTGTCTTTTTTTTCTGTTCTTGTTTTTTTTGTTTTTAAGTATGAAGACACTTTTACTACCCGAAATAATGCTCCGACTTTCACGAATAGAATATCCGGTAGGAAAGTGGATCAGTGGCGTAACTAGAACTTCTAATGCCCGTGGCAAAATAATCCATTGGGCCCTTAATTTTACAAATTTAGAGGAAGGGGTATGAACTACGAGGCACATGTAGGTACCTGCCCACAATATTTATCTCTAGAATCGTTCCTGCTCATAGGTTATAACTTATAAATAATTAAAAACATGTTTAGTATACAAAAAATTATTATTATTTTTATAGTCACATTTCTTTCATAAATAATGTAAATTATTAATTAAAATATGTAAAACCACTAATTTTAGGCAGTTTAGATATTTTAATTTGTTCATCAATTTTCTTTTTACGTTTTTCATAGCCACTAGGTACTTTTTTCGACATGATCACAATATTTTTATTAATTATATTTACGATTTACGTTAGAGTGTTAATTTTTAAAACGAAATCAGTCAACGAGTAACAACACAATGATCAAAAAATAATAATAATAAATAATATCATAACAAAATAATTAAAAGAAGACGTGTGTATTAATATAACGAATCGACAATCACTAATACTATTTCGTAGGCTACAGGTTATACCGTTCTAAATATAGAGTACGTTTCATTTTTTCCGTTCAATAATTTATTATAATTAGGGCAGAGGACTCGTAGCTCTAAAAAAAGGCTAAATATGCAAGCACTTATGCACTTAAAAACTCTAAAATATGTACTTTTTTATGCTATTAAAATTTTATTATATATATTAATTATAAAAAATATTTAAAATAAGAAACATTACAAATACTAATTAAATTTAATTATACATTTTATTTGCTATACTATTAGTCCACGACCAATAACACATGAATAGAAACTTAATCTTAATGAAACTTTCACAATTTTTTAACTTAATTTTATTGAAATGTATGTATATAAATTACGTATTATTAATTCATTCTTCTGACCCCCCAAAAAATTACCAATATGTTAGAATTTTTTTTAAAAAAACCTACGGACGAAGTAAATAATATTTTCACCTTGAAAATTGCATTGAATAACTATATGTTTTTTCAAATTTTCATTTTACATATTTTTATATTTATTTTTATAAATTGTTCAAAATATTTCCCCAAAAACCATATATATTATATAAGTTAAATATGTCTCAAAAACCGAAAAATATCTAAATATGCACCATAAAATTACAGATTTGGCTTTGTCGTAACATGAAACATTTTTCTATATAGTTGGCCTTTTTTTACGGCTGCGCAAAACAAATATGCAAATGCTATAAGTCCTCTGCCCTAATTATAATATACAACGCTCGTATGACTGTCTACATGGCTGCGAGTGACGCCCGTATTGGTTCACACGTTGTCCTCCATAAAGACGCAAAATCTATTTCCGCGGGTCATTACGAATTGAAATATTATGGATTATTATTTATTATCATACTGTTCATAGTTGATACACCCGTTTTATTACCGTTAGTAGGTAAAAACCTCAATTATTTGTTTATTTGTTATTTTAAATCTAAACAATAAATTTATAATTTTTTTTTTTAAAGATATCGTATTTTTAAATTTCGTGATATTTCTTGATGGGCCCTCATATTTATGGGCCCGTGGCTTATTGCCCGTCATGCCACCCTATCGGTACGCCACTGAAGTGGATGTAGTTGGTACTTTATTTAGGTCATTTTTCGGATTTCTCAAAATTGACCTTATGTGGTAGAAAAAACGAAGAAAAAATCACGAAAAAATCACGAGAACTGAAATTTTGACTAATTCAATTTCAATATTTCACGATAATTCAGGCAATTTTACATAGGCAATAGCAATATGTATATAATATAGGTGGTAAAATTTTGGAACAGTTACGTTAATTTTTCTACAAAATATAGGACTTTGAATATTTCGTAAAATTCTCATTTTATGTACCTATATAATGTTTGATAAAATTTGCAATTTTAAGCAATAAGGTCTGAAAATTTTACTGAAGTGTATATACATATTACTTAAAATCATATTATAATCTCTATTCTCTGTGTTTTTTTTTTTTTTTTTTGTAGAGCTATTTGTAGTTGATATTTTTATTTTTTTGTTTTTATATCTGAAAACACTTTTACTACCTACCTGAAATAATGGTCTGATTTTCACAAATAGCATGTTTCCGATAAGAAAGTGGATGTTCATGGTACTTTATATAGATCATATTTCGAATTTATCTAAATTGACCCATGCTCTATGCGTTAGAAAAAACGACGCAAAAATGACGAAAAAATAACGAAAAAATAACGAGAAAACGGCAATATATTAAATAATGCCTACATTATCTGACTGAACTTCGCTCAGAATCGTTTTTTCGAATGTAATGGTTTATCATTGCATTCAAATTCTAATTAAAATTCAACAATATATGATTTGCACACCTGTATCCCTGCGGCAGAATTATCAGCTCCTTTTTTTTTAAATATTTTGAAGAACACAAAAATTATACTAAAATTATTATTGTAAAATCAGAAATTTTCGTAACATCCAAATAAAAGGTACCTTTCGACTTTCAATATCATATTTTAAATATTTAAAAAATATGTACCGTATAGTAATACGAGTATTATTACATAACTCACATATCGATATAAAAATCGTATATGGTTAAAAAATAAAATAATTTTGGAATTGATAATTTGTATAATGTATTATATATTTACAGTGGTATAGTTAATATATTGTTTTGGGGTAGGGAATTAGCATATTCATGCATAGATTCAATCAAATTTTAATTTTTTTAAATTTTTTTTCATTAATCAATATTGTAAAAGTATAGAGAAATAATAAGAAGAATATATAAATATTTTAAATATACACTTGACATTTTTCTTATATATTGGAAATACGTTAGAAATATATCAGTATGCTTCAATAAATTTTTTAATATTTAGTTAATTTTATTAAATATTATTGTAAAATATTGAGAAATAATAAGAAAAATATTTATACGTAAACTAATATTTAAACTTATGTGGATTCATAGATTTTCGATTACACTAAAAATATCAAATTTCAGCAGCTATATAAAAAAAAAAATGAAAATTGTAATTTTTCTAATAATTTTGATATCACATAAAGTAATATGTGAGTATACTTCAATAATATTATCAAACCTTAAGTAACATTGCCAATTTTATCAAAAACATTATATAGATAAATCGAGAATTTTGAAATATTCAAAGTTTTGTATATCGTAGAAAAATTAACGTAACTGTTCCAAAACTTTATCACATATTATATATATATATAGTAACTAATAGTGAACAGTCGACAATTTTCAAGTCTCTAACTTTTAAATTATTAAATTGCTTGAGTTATCGTGAAATATTGAAATCGAATTCAACGAAATTTCAGTTTTCATGGAAAATCCCGATTTTCGTTATTTTTTGGTTGTTTTTCCTATTGCCTAGGGTTAATTTTGAGAAATTTAAAAAATGACCTAAATAAAGTACCAACTACATCCATTTTCCAACCGGAAACAAACTCTGTTCGTAAAAATCGAAGCATTATTTCGGGTAGAAAAATTGTCTTCATATATAATATATAAAAATAAAAAATAAAATAAAAAAAAACTACATACATCATTATAAAACCAATATATTTATCACTTCGCTCAAAATTAAAAACTGGGATGTTAATGAATATAATATCTATTTTATGTTTTTCTATTTGCAACAGAAATAAATTAAATACATTTTTTTTATTTATAATTAATTTCATTATAATTTCACTAATTTCAATATATTATGAAAATGTGTACAATATAAAATTTATCAATCAATTAATTATTATAATTATTGTAATATTATATTTATTGTTAAATTACTTAATTTGCATAATACAATTATAGTTAATATTGAATATATTATTTAATGCTTAGTACCTAATCAAAATTAATATGTATTATTATTAATAATAATATTTCTCTAATTAAATAGAATAATTATTGTACATTTCTATGGATTTCCTGAAAGATAATAAAAAAAAAATACTCAATAATTAGTACATTTAAAACAACAGTCTAAACATAATATTAATAAATTATATTATATTATAAGGAATATCATATTATGTAAAATAAATTGGTGGTACAATAAAATACAACACAATAAAATTGTAATAATACAAGGGAAGGGATACAGGTGTAAAAGAGGATATTGTAGAATTTTGATTAATATTTGAATGCACTGATAAATCATTACATTAGTGAAAACAATTTTAATTGAAATTTATCAAATAATATATGTAACGATTAAAATATTTACATTTATTAGTCTCTACGTTCAATATAAATCTGGCAGCCATTTCGCTCAGAATAGTTTTCTCGAATGAAACAATGAATCATTGCATTCAAATGTTAATCGAAATTCAACACTATCCTAACCTGAATCCCTTCCACATCCTTTCCCTTGTTTTTTATACTTTAAATAGCTATAAAAAAAAAAAAAAAAACAAACAATCAAAAAAATCGTAAATGTAATATTCACAATTAATTGCTCCAATAAAATTTTGTCAATTTTATTTAACGTTACTGTAAAATATTGTAATATAAAAAAAAAAGAATCCATATAAATACTTTAAACACTGATTTTACTGAAACATCAAATTTAAACTTCTATAAAAAAAAAAATGAGACTTGATATGTTCATAAAATTTTGGAATAACGTTAAGATATATATCAGTATACTTCAATAAAATTTTCAAAAATACTTTTATTGTAAAAGTATTGAGAAATAAGAAGAAAACTTGTATGGATTTTAAAATTTTTGTTTGAACTAAAAATATTAACTTAAAACAGCTATAAAAAAAAATTGAGTATTGAAATTTTTCTAATATTTTGATATCACGTTAAGTAATATGTGTGTATATAAATTTTGCATAAATAAATTTGTATAAATTTTCAGACCTTAAAACCCAAAATTGCCAATTTTTCAAACATTTTACACATAAAACCGAGAATTTTACGAAATATTCAAAGTAGTATATTTTGTAGAAATAATAACGTTATGGTTCCAAAATTTTATCACATATATATTGTAGTGCTTATGTAAATATTCAATTAAATGATCAAGTCTCTAACTTTAAAATTGCCTGAGTTATAGTGAAAATTGAATTCGAATTCGTCGAAATTTCAGTTTTCGAAAAATGACCTAAATAATTACTAACTACATCTATTTTCCAACTGGACACATGTTCTATTCATCAGAATCGGAGTATTATTTTATTATTTTATTATTTTATTATTTTTGTTTGTTTGTTTATTTTTTTTTCTTTTTTTTGTCTTCAGTCATACAAAAAAAAGACAGACATTATTGTAAAACCAATTTAAAAAATTTATGATATATTCATTGTTTTTGTTATAGTAAACATTTAAATGTTTCCTATCTATAAAGATTCAATCTATTCAATTCAATTTCTTATTATACAAACACACTATTTTAATATTAATAACTAGATTTTGCAAACAATTTGTTGGTTATAATTTATTAATTATATCAATATATTATATTGACTACATACTCGTATTGTAACTTAGATTTAATAGTATGATATTATACTATAATATATCATTTTCATTTATATTCTATGATATTAATTCAATAATAAACATTAATCTACGTTGAAAATAATAACTCTATAGTCTATTCAAAATAAGAAACGCCTGCGGCGGCGATCAATTTTCGTCGTCGACGGTCAGGCCACACCCATTGTTCTCCAGATGATTACCTCCTCTACTGATTGCACAAAAAATGCATACAAAAAATAAGCAAGGCACCGCTCCTCGCCGCATGACGATTGACGAGTACAAGTGTATACAATGCTTTTTAAATTATGTGTCTGCTTCAGTTGACTACGTTTGAATAACTTCGTCGCTCTCGACAACGTACCGCGACGTCCAAAGTTCATTAGTGATGCCACGCCTATGCGCAGTAATTGGCCGCCACAGTCGTTTCTTATTTTAAATAGACTATAGAGAACTTAATATTATTATGATAAAAATATTAAAATTATTTTTGACATACGATATAAATAAATAAACTACATAATGATTATGAAACAAAACTTTAATCAGAATAAATATCTATTATATTCGTTAAATAATAAATAGAAATAAATAAAATTCTACATCAAATTACTAAATTGATATTATTCAAGATATCAAAACATATTTATCGAGGAACTGAAGTCTTAAAAATGGTGAAATAACATCCAAAGACTAGTGACTAATGAGTAATGGGTATTGAAATATTGAATGATAAATAATCTATAAAAATTGTTTATTTCACAAGGTAGAAATTTAACTTTAAATACATTCTAGTAATACATTTATATAAAGTTCCGGCTCAGATGTGTCTTGCATCCATATCGATATCTTGGAAAGAATATGCACGGTTTTCAAGTGTTTTTATTCAAAATAAATTAATATAAAATCTTTACAAAAATTTTTAACCACACCCAGTGGCGTGCTCAGCTTTTTTGATAAGGGGGGATATACATTTTCGAACAATTTATTGACTCGTGGAGGCTTTGTCCCCCACAATTTATTTTTATTATATTTACATCATCATTTAAATTTTTTACTACTATATAAAAATAAGCTTCGAAGCGTAGAATTTCTTTCTCTGTCTAACACACATAAAAGATAGGGATTTAAACATTTTCTACTTTCAACGTTACGATCGATCTAGTCATGCGATAAGGAATCTGAAAACGGATTTGAATTCGTTAGAATGTCTTCTTTAGATTGAATTTCCCACTTTTTTGAAATTTTCTTTTAATTGTTGTTGAAACAAATTTTATTTAAAAATTTATAAATATTCAATATTTGAAGAATTTATGTCAAAAAAATGAAAAAAGTGGGAAAGTCAATCTAAAGTAGACTTTCTAACGAATTCAAATCCGTTTTCAGATCCCTTATCGCATAACTAGATAGGTAGATCGTAACGTTGGAAGTAGAAAACGTCTAAATCCTTATCTTTTATGTGTGTTAGACAGAGAAAGAAAATCGACGCTTCGAATCCCCTTAAATGTAAATATTTATTTTCACTTATTTATTATATAGGTAATATATAAGATATAACAAAATATAAAATAAACAAAATTATATACATATTATATTTATGTACCTGTGTTAAAATATTCCATTTAAATTACCTATAAATTATAATTTTCCTTTTTTTTTTTTTTGGCCATTTCATCCAATACTAACTATAACCTAATTAGGTGTTGTATTTATATCTCTGTGGAATAGATTATTTTATTATTTGAGATTATTATACCTCAGTCATTGAATTTCTGAGATAAGTTTTCACTCTCTTTAATGTTGAAAATGATCGCTCAGGTGTCGAATTGGAAACGGGTAATGTGCATAAAATTTTTAATAATTTATTTATATTTGGGTAAAGATGAGGACAACAGATTTGTTAAGCATCTAAGAATATAAAAATTATCAGCCACGGCTGACAAAGACACTATTAATAAATTCGAAAACCCTTGGTTTTCCTTATTCGTGCCGCGTCAATTTGACGCAGATTATAGATAATTTAATTACTATAATATAATGGATTATGAACTATAATACATTTATAGTATAATACTATAATTATAATTTATAATATTATCTACATGAATCCCTGACTTCCCTGAGTACAAACATAAATAGACAGATAAAAAAAAAATGCACACATTGTAAAGCAATTGAATCTGATAAATTGCAGAAAAAGGAGTGGGATATGACACCTTCATCCCCCCCGTGAGCACGCCCCTGACCACACCAAAAAACTAAGCTAGTATTCTAGTAAGTATTAGTAGTTATGCTTGTATAAAAAAACATAGATTTCGTGTGCATAAATAAGTCGCTCTATTTATAAGTGGGTCATTGCCTTTACAATATATTCAATACATAGTGTATCGATTGTTGGAAGTTTAACTAAGTCGCCTCGTATTCTAGAATCTCCGGAATTATTGACTTTAAATAGGTTGTTAAATTTAATATTATTATGTAGATCTTATTTAAGTATTTAAAACTTGATTCATAGTCGGTGTGATAAATAGAGTGAGCGCTGATCTATCCCTGCGCCAACTTTTGATGTTTCTTAGTTACAGATCATCGTTACACTAATTTCTCGCATTTACGATAAGTATCGGTCCGTCTCTCCCCTTAGGTTTTTGAAGATGCTATACGCGATACAAGATAATCTTTCGTCGATGGCTTGATTCGCTTCACAACTGGATCATGGTATTTGCAAGAATAGAATCCTAAAATTACTGTTTTACCGAGCGCAAAAAAGTATACTGCGCCAGTGAGGTATTATGACACGAGCTATGCTAACTTGAGTAATTATCGCCGTTTGTTTCTTATCGAACTTTGGAAATTTCTTTCTATCGGTCTTCACTTGGAAGATGGAAGCTATCAAGTTTGTCTTGCTTTAGTTCCTGTCAGCGCCGCCTTGTAGATCTTCAATTTGTAACAATATTTGGCCAATCACAGCTCATCATTTGGTTAAGCATCGTATTTACTCGTGTAGGTATGAGGGTGTGTGTGTTTGTGTGTGTGTTTGTGTGAACTCAATATCCTGATATAATATGAGCCGATCCAACCGACTAGTAAACCTACCAGTTTATTTTATTATTTTTATTTGTGTGCATTCCTCATTTGGATATATATTTAAAATGTACTTACTATACTAAACCTGCCTGTTGTTCAATTATAAAACGAGGTGGCTTTAAGTACTTTTTTACTTCCTATTTCATATTTCTTAACAATACATGAAATTAGGTGTTAATATATCAATTATTATATAAATGAAAATGAACCAATTTTATTAATTAAATAATAATTTTATTAAATTAAATAAATTAAATTTTATTTATTTATTAATTTAAATATTTGACATATTATACCTAAATTAAAAATATAATAATTTAATAATTCTGTAATAAAATAATTTGATGGATAACAAACCTTTTTCAATTTCAAAGAGAGTTTTTTGTTTTATCAAAAAAACAATTAGTAATTCATGAGCTTCTTTGTTTCTAAGACGATCCTAAATTTAAATTTTTCATAATTTATACACAATTATATTACATATGACAAGACAAATAGAAGCAAGGATTGGTAATAGAATTGGTAATAGTACAGGATAATATGCAATAATTGTTTTTAAATATCTTATCTCAGCTAAAATTAATCAAATATATTAATTATACCTACACATAAATTATTAGTACTAATTAAAATGATGACAAATTAAAAAAAATATAAACCTTATTCAGTTTTAAAAATCAATCGTTTCACAATTGTACAACGATACAATGTGGAAACGTTAGTAAATAACATGTGTATAAATATTTCTACACAATTTTCAGACCGTATTATGAAAAATTACCAATTTTAATAAACATTATTGATATTAAAATGACATTTTTAGGATATCTTCAAACTTCTACATTTAAGATAAAAACTACGATATGATTACATTATATTTTTATAGGTATATAAAATACCTATAAAATAAACTTTTAAAGTTCTTAATTTTAATAAATCCTTAAATATCTTATGTAAAAATTTTAATTTCCATTAATATTACTAAATTTTCATCAATTTTCTGATAATTTTTATTTCGTATAAGCGAAATTTTAAGAAATTCAAAATATGACTCAAATAAATAGTACCAACTAGACATAATTTTATGCCAAGATATAAAATAATCGTACAGTTATCTCTGATCGAAACATAAACTGAAAAAAGACACTCGCTTTCATAGGCGCAAATAAGGGGAGGCATGGGAACCTAGACCCTCAAAATGTTTTAAAATCAGTTATTACATCAGAATATATATTAATATTATTATTGAGTATCGTTAATATTTATGAATTATAATAAATTTGTTGTTTTAATGATTAAAATATGTATTAGTATTATTGCTTATTTTTCTAATCATAGAAAACTAGTATAAATATAGTAAATTTATTATTCACAATGGCACGTGCGACGTGCATGTCAAGTATATTTTCATTTCCTGGACACAATATGTCGATGCCGATGATTATAGGTTTTTCTTAGCGTTCTATTTCTGCCTTTGTGGTGCGGAAGTTCATTTTATTTTATAAAAATATATACATGCATTTGTTATTGTGTTTACTACTCGTATTGTCGCGCAAATTATATTATAGAAAATATTTTAAATAAAAATATAAGTATTGTATTCTATGTTTTGTTGTTTATATATATGTACTCGTATATATATATATATTAGTATGCAGGGTAGCACCTTTAATGAGTATAAAAAAATTTTAGCCTCCCCAAAAAGAAAACTGAATTAGCGCCTATGCGCACTTTGCTCAGAATCTCAAATGTAAATAAAATTGCATTCCAAGAAAACAACTAATACAAAATAATAAATAAAAAATCTCGTCTGCAATAATATTGTGCATTTGGAATTTTGGATTAAAACTCCTTGGTGTTGTGATATATTTAAATAACAATAAAATTCATGAAATACTGACTCTCAAATAATAACTAAATATCAAATTCCTGTGAATAAAGTGTTAATAATAAGATGTTAATAATTTTACCTCTGAAGTTATCACAGGTATGGAAATAGCTTCTTTTAGTAAATTCAATGCTTTATTATAATTATTAGTTTCTACATTTCTCCCAAACATGTATAATAAAACTTCAATTTTATTAATATACCAATTATATGGAGCGTTTATTAGATTTTTAAATTTATTATTACATTCGATATCTGATTCATTTATAACTTCATTTAACGATTCAGTCGTGGTGCTGAATGTATATGTAAGTAATCCATTAACGGTAATATATTGCGCTTCAAGCTAATGTAAAAAATTATTATAATTTAATACTATTGATTATAAAGATTATATTATGTTTTTTTTTATTACAAAAATAATACTATAAGTATTTGTTTATAATTACTATTATAAACTATACCTATGTCTATATCCACATTACTACATAATATAACTAGTTAATATAATTAGATATCCGTTAAATTAACAGTTTTAATTGAATTATGTAGGTACTAAATAATTTTTAACTAATTTTTATATTCAATTAATTAATAAAACTGAATTTAGACATATATAATTCAAAGTTTCAATCATATGATAAATTTTTTTTAGCATTATTGACTACACATTTGCTTTAATTAAACTTTTACCCGTTTCTTGTATAATTTAAGTCTATTATTTTTCATGACAACATATGTAAATAAAATAATAATTATATTACTTTGCACTCATATTTAAGCAGTAAATAGTTTAAATGTTTATCGTCATTATATATTCCAATACCATCATTATTTTTTGTATTCCTACATTCATATGCATTTTTTAGATTGCTAGTTGACATATTTTTGTATAATTCAATTTTTGTAGGATTTAAATACTCGTCAGTAATTAAAAATCCACTTAATACTGATAATCCCTTATAGGTTAAACATATATTTATATTTTGATTCATTAAACTTTTGTTATTATTATATTGTTCCAATTTATCATTAATGTATTTACGTAATAATTGTGTAGCTAAAAATTTAAAAATATATCTATTTTTATTTGGTTATAACAATAGAAATAATATGTATTCATTACTATAAATAAACTTTAATTAATATTTAACATTTAGAAAAAAACTTAATATTTAAAGATATATCTATTTTTACATTGATATACCTTTTACCTAATAATAATGATAATGATAATGATAATAATAATAATATATGGAAAGTATTGGTTTTATCAATTATGTGTGATATGGTTTTTATTTTAAAATAAGTAAACAACTTTAGAAAATTAATGTAGAAAATCATGTCTATTGAGTATTTTATTTAGATCATTTTTCGAATTTCTCAAAATTTAACTTAGATATGTGGTATTAAAAAATACCATAAAATGAGAAAAATTATATATAAATGTGTATAGTAAGTAGTAGCCACGGTTATTTACACCGATAGATAGACCGTGGTAGATGATATAGTTTATATATAAAAAAAACTTAAACTTGTATTGGGAGTGTGAGAAAATTTATGTATCTGTATAAAATTATATCTAATGTAATTTGTTGGTATTAAAAATACGAGTATATGTAAAATTATTATTTCATTTCACACACAAAAGACAATTAAATTTTTATAACTAATCAAAG
This sequence comes from Tetraneura akinire, assembly GCA_021307375.1. Lineage (NCBI taxonomy): Eukaryota > Metazoa > Arthropoda > Insecta > Hemiptera > Aphididae > Tetraneura > Tetraneura akinire. The sequence goes on along the minus strand of JAIUCT010000012.1, from coordinate 3,850,582 downwards.
AAATGTATTTATATTTATGGGAACTAAATCCAAAAATTTCAATCTGATACACATCTGGATAAAATAATAAATATGGTTGCAATATGTAATGCATTCAATTATAATTTACTGAATAATATTATTTACAATAATTATAAATATTTGCATTCAAAATAAAAAAAAATCAAGAAAATCATACAAATTGATTTACATCATAAAAGAGATTAAAAATCACACAAATTATAAAAGCAAAATATTCTTTGCCTCGAATAACAATCTAAAATAATTAAAAAATATTATGATTTTACTATTTAAAATATAACATGTATAGTTTACTGTATACCATATTGTTTGATTTTTTATGATTTTATGAGAATAAATGAAATAAATATTGATAGGTACATATATTGTATAATTTTAAGTATTATAAATAAACAATATTTATAAATGTTATATTCAAAGATGAATTTTACATTTTCAATATTTTGTAATACATATTCTTCTTTCTCTATACTGTTTGCGTTAATAATAAGTTTTTGAAATATTTTCTCATTATTTTCTATGATATCTAAATTAAAATTCTATAAATATAAATTTAAATTTAGGGTAAAAAGAAATATATTATATCAATATATGAATTCTAGGTGAATACTAAATACATTATATAAAATATTATATAAATATAATATCATATTCTATATCATTACTAGTTATACATGTTTTTTAAGTATAAGGTGAAACATTTACCTAATTTGAACTTGTGTTATTATAGATTTTGAGCGAGGCTAAAAATGTGTTGGTTTTAGAATGATGTGTGCCTTTTTTTCTTTGTTTTTATGTCTGAAGAAGTGAAGACACATTTTTGTACCCGAAATAATCCTCCGATTTTCCCAAATAGCGTATTTTTTATGGTCCAAAGTATACACTATACATATAGTTCATACTTTCTTTAGGTCATTTGTCGAATTTCTCAAAATTAACTCTATGCAGTAGGAAAAACGGCCAAAGAATACCTAATGAAAACCCGGCATTTTCCACGAAAACTGAATTTTTGACGAATTCGATTTTAATATTACAAGATAACTCAAGCAATTTTTAACTTAGAAACTTGATAAATCATTACCAGGTGAGGCTCTAAGAGGAGGCCACTGGGGTCATGACCACCCATAAAACTTAATTTTGTAAAAAAAATTCAATTTTATATTACATTATTGAGAAAAAAAGAAAATTTTCAAAGTTCTAGGGCGGTGGAGCAAAAAGAACACATCTGTGATAAGCACAGAACTTTGGGAGGGTTTATCGCATAACATTGACAAACATCTCATTGTATTGTACATGGTGGGAAGTTTAATTGCCATGACGCATTGGATTATTCAACACTGCACGTACACTGTGGAAACGTTTTTACGTAAAAATGTGTCAATCGTGGCTTTACGACGCGTATTCCGCATGCGATTCAGTCTACCTCCATGTGCGATTTGAAAGGTAGTTAAGAATTTCCGGAAACATGGTAATGTAGCCCCTAAGATTACTAGACGTATTCCACATGTGGTAATACTAGAAAAATTCCGAATGTTTCAACGCGATGTCTCATTAACCGTCGTGGGCTTTGTTCAACAGAAACTTGGACACGTGCTTCCCTTGATTTTTAGCTAAAATAAAACCAACAAAAACGTAAATTGAATATTCACAATTAATATGAACTGAGTACTGAGTTAAGTAAAATACATTTGAGCTTCAATAAAATTTTTGTCTATTTTATTTAACATTATTGTATAATATTGAAATTTAATAAGAAGAATTCATATCAATACTTTAAATATTGATTTTACTAAAATTTCAACATTAAACATCTATAAAAAAAAAATTGACACTTCATATACTTCTAATATTTGAGAAATGCGTAAACGAATATGTCAGTATGCTTCAATAAAATTTTCAGACCTTAAAAAACAAAATTAGCCAATTTTATCAAACATTATATAACTACATAAAAACTAGAATTTTAGGAAATATGCAAAGTTCTATATTTGTAGAAAAATTAACGTAGGGGTTCCAAAATTTTATCACATATATATAGTATCTACCTATGTGAACACCTAAAAAAATTCAAATCTCTAAGTTCAAAATTGTCTATGTTATCATGAACTATTGAAATCAAATTCGTCAAAATTTCAGTTTTCGTGAAAAATGCCGTTTTTTCATCATTTTTTGGTTGTTTTTACTTTCGCCTAGTGTCAATTTTGAGAAATTAGAAAAATGATTTAAATAAAGTCTAAAGTACCAACTACATCCGCTTTCCAATCAGAAACATATGCTATTCGTGATAATCGAAACATTATTTCAGGTCGAAAAGTGCCTTCATACATAAAAACAAAAAAAGACATACATCATCGCTCAAAATCTTAAATCTAAATTCAATCAAATATACTAAATACATAAAATAAATGTAATATAATATCTAGCAATCATATATAACTTAATTATGATGTAGCTATTGAGAATAATGAGATAGATGAATTATGTCACATGTAATCATAAGCAGTGCCGGATCTATCAGTGGGGTTCCTTGCCCCGGGCGCTACTACTTAAAGGGCGCTGTTAAGGCTTAGTTAAACAGAAAATTTTTTGAAAATTTTACGAAAATTGAAATTTTAACAAATTTGATTTCAATACTTCACGATAACTCGGGCAATTTTGAAGTAAGAGACTTAAAATTTTTAGTGGGTGTTCACATAGGTATTATATATATATAATAAAATTTTGGAACCGTTACGTTAATTTTTCTACAAAATATAGGACTTTGAATATTTCGTAAAATTCTTGTTTTTATGTACTCGTATATAATGTTTAATAAAATAATTGGCAATTTTAGGCATTATGTCTGAAAATTTTACTGAAGTATACTTACCTTACACATTACTTAACATGATATAAAAATATTAGAAAATTCCCAAGTCTCAATTTTTTTTATACGTGTTTAAAGTTAATATTTTTAGTGTAAACGTAAATCTTAGAATTCTTACGAATATTCTTCTTATTATTTGAAACGGAGCGTCACATCCGAAACGCTCGTTACGTATTAATAAGTCGGGTTTTAAGTAATCAAGTTATCTTTATTGATTCTAAAACAAAAATAATATAAATTAATTGGGGAGTGCGTGTAAGCGCCGCCGGTGAGACTTATGGAAGCGACCGGACGGCTACTTCG
>JAIUCT010000012.1:3827041-3846992 GCA_021307375.1 Tetraneura akinire | reverse complement strand
CTCTCTTCAGGAAGTGGGTTCACCGTTGACGGCGTCGGCTGCTGACGATAGGTAGTGCTGATACACGAAGTCCCGTACGCTGCTGATCGTTGGTTAGTCGTAGTCTCTTTTCAGCAATTACTTGTATGTAGTTGATGAATGTGAGACTGATGATTGAAAACTGAATTGAGTGTCAAAAACGTTGCCTTTATATGCGTTTTTGACACTCAAACGGGTTCCTGCCATTGGTTGGTCGACGAGAGATTATGCGTTATAAAACAACATCGCCATAATGGTCCACCTGCTATTGGAGATGTTGTTTTTGTTTAATTTTCTTCTTCTTTAAATTATTATATAACGACGCCGTTATGCGGGCGTCTTGTAGTTGGAGATGATATTTTGCTCCGTAACATATTTCTTAACACTTTTACAATAAAAATTACCTAATAGAAAAACTAAAAAATTTATAAAATTTTATTTGAGCATAGTGATATATATCTTAAAAAATATTTCCAAAATATTAAGAAAATCTCAAAACTCAATTTTTTTTTATAGGTATTTAAAGATTAAATTTCAGTAAAATTAATATTTAAAGTATTTATATGGATACTTCTTATTATATTTCAATATTTTACAATAATGTTCAATACAAATGACAAAATTTTATTGTAACTTAAATACATTTTACTTAACTCAAATCCAATTAATTGAGAATTATTACTTTTTCAATTTTTTTTTTTTATAACTGCTAAAGTATAAAAATAATAAGAGCTGATGATACTTCTGTCGCAGGAATACAGGTGTGCAGATCATAGTGTTTAATTTTAATTAGAATTGTATTGCAATGATTAACCATGGCATTCGAAAAAAGTATTTTGAGCGAAGTTCGGTCAGATATGGGAATTTAGGTGACAAGAGATTTTATGGGCATTTATATTGAACTTAAATACTTGAAAATTTACTTATATTTAAACATTTTATTGTTTATTGACATCCATCACATTACACACTATCTGTACCTAAACTTATAAAACATTGTAAGGGCGCAGCATTTTTATTCGCCCCGGGCGTCAAATATCCTAGATCCGCCACTGATCATAATTAGATGTAACTATGTAATACAGAATAGTTTTAAACTTATTTATATTAGAAGGATTGAACTTATGAACATATAATAATGTATTAAAGCCACCTACAGCACAATTTTATTTATAATTTATTTATTTGTCTGCGTAATAATCTTCCAACGTTATTTTAGATTCTGAGCGAAGCGAAGAATGTATTGGTTTTACAATGATGTGTGATTTTTTTTTTTTTTTTTTTTTATCTGTGTACAAAAATACTACCCGAAATAATGCTCCGATTTGCACGAATAGGGCATGTTTCCGGTAGCAAAGTGGACGTACTTGGTACTTTAATTAGGTCATTTTTTGAATTTCTCAAAATTGACGCTATGCGGTAGAAAAAACGGCGAAAAAATGACGAAAAACTGCATTTTTCGCGAAAAATGATATTTCGACGAATTCGATTTCTATATTTCACGATAACTCAGGCAATTTTTAAGATAGAGACCTGAAATTTTTTTTTGGATGTTCACATAGCTACTATATATATGTGGAACCGTATAATTTTGGAACCGTTACATTAATTTTTCTCCAAAATATAGGACTTTGAATATTTCGTAAAATTCACGTTTTTACGTATATAATGTGTGATAAAATTGTTAATTTTGGGTATTCTGGTCTGAAAATTTTACTGAAGTATACTTACATATTACTTAACATCATACTAAAATATTAAAAATATCCATTGTCACAATTTTTTTTTATAGCTGTTTAAAGTTGATATTTTTAGGAAAACGAAAATCTTAGAATCCACAAGTATAAATATTCTGAAAACACTTTCACTACCCGAAATAACGCTTCGATTTTCACCAATAGCGAGTTTCAGATGTAAAAGTGGATGTAGATGGTACTTTATTTGCAAGCCCGTATCCAGGGGGGTTTTTAGGGGTTCAACCCCCCGCCCCCGGAATTTTTAAAGCAGTTTTATATTTATAATATAACAGACTAACTACATATTATATAACTACTTATAATATAATCATTTATTTTTTCTTCATATATTAAAAATTTTTAACCCCCCTCCACCGAAAATTAATCCTGAATACGTGCTTGTTTATTTGGGTCATTTTTCGAATTTCTCAAAATTGACTATAAGCGGTAGAAAAATGAAATTTTGACGAATTCAATTTCTATATTTCACGATAACTCGGGCAATTTTTACGTTAGAGACTTGAAAATTTTTTTGGGTGTTCACATAGCTATTATATATATGTGGTAAAATTTTGGAACCGTTTTTAAATTTTTTTACTAAATATAGGACTTCGAATATTTCGTTAATTTCTCGTTTTTACGTATATAATGTTTGATAAAATTAGCAATTTTTGGTATTAGGGTCTGAAAATTTTACTGAAGTATACTTACATATTACTTAACATCAAACTAAAATATTGGAAAAATCCCTAAACTCAATTTTTTTTTATAGCTGTTTTAAGTTGATATTTTTAGTTCGAACGAAAATTATAATCTGACTGAACTTCGCTCAGAATCGTTTTTTCGAATGCAATGGTTTATCATTGCATTCAAATTCTAAGTAAAATTAAACGCTATGATTCGCACACCTGTATCCTGTGCGGCAGGAGTATCAGCTCATCTTTTTTTAATATATTTTGCATTTGTCTCGCTTGTGTGTATTTAATGTGTACTCGTATATTAATAAAACGTGTAAAAATCAATTATAATATATACGTTATATATGAAAATTTTCTTTTAAATAGGTAATTACTAATTACGTAAAACATAGATCTATAAGTAAATTTATAATATTATCGTCTTGATTTTCATTTTTATACTCAAAATTTGCTATTATAATATCACCATAAACTGAAATTTATTTATAAAACAAAACAAATATAAAAATTTAAATTATACATAAATTAGATATTTATAGAAAATTATTTTTATTATTTATTTTTTATCAAAAATATATTATATGACGTAATATATTATTTGATATTGTACGAATACACTTCACTAAAACATGTCGGTAATAAACTAATAACTACACGCGTATAACAGGGCATCTGTTGTAATTTCTCTATAAATAGTACCATATTATAATTTCATATTTATACCGCAAAAAATTTACTTAACTACCGGCAGTTATCATTACTATTACATCATATGAATAGGAATAATTATTCACAGAGATGCCCAAGTTCTTAAAAACATGCATGGCATATTAACAAATTTAAAGGCCTCGTGGTAATTTAAACTCATTTTTTACTCATTCTTGATAAATAATAATTAATTATTTATATATGGAATATCATATTAGTGTAAAATAATAATTAATCTTAAAACTATATGCCACATTTTTTTTAAAAAGAAGATGTAGGGCCGTAGTCCGACCACAACATAAACTTGGGCGCCACTGATTATACATTAACACATGATCAAAGAAACAGATAGTAGTTTGTGAAAAACATGTGAAAAAAGTGGTTATACCATGTAGTGATGATATCGGGTGCAGACCTACCCCCACGTGTTTGAGATAAATAATTTTTCTCCTGGTTAACCTGGAAATCATTAGATTGAGTACCCCTATTAAATTTTTCCCAATTCGAGCACTGAATATTATTAATAAAATAAAAATTGATCCGGTACAGATATGAATTGAATAATTATGGATTTTATATTGTTTTATTAATAGGATCAATGTTTTCCAAGAAATAATTATGAGTCATTAAGTTACGTCAGATATTATAAAAATAGGTAGGATATAATTAGTAATGTGTTTTAATTATATAAATTATTTTTAAAGATATAATTTTATTTTCACATTATCAAAATTAGTATTTAATTAAAATATATTATATTTATAAAATTATCTATAATTACATAAATTATTACATCATACACGTTATACATATACATATTATATAAATAATTAAAATTGATAATACTGCCGCCCATGAGAGAAGGAACTCGTTTCACATTCACGCATACGACTAACCATAATATAATTGTATATTTATTTTACAATTAAAATAAAAAAAAAATAGTTATATAAGTGTTTGTTCTAAACAAGAATAAACAATTACCTATTATATTAATCAATACTCGTACAATTAACAGTTAATAAACAAAATAACTTGAAACTAAAAAGTACAAGTAAAAAAACAAATGTTCGACATCAACTACAACACGGTGTATAACTAAGGTGACCATGAGGGAATGTCCCGTTTTTTGTACCTCTGTCCCGTTGTCCCCAGAAGATTCCTCGGGACACTAAAATGTTCCGTTTTAAGAAAATAGACAAATAAATAACTCGTAAATAAACATCATGTAGTATATTATATATTATTATGTGCATGGACGTCGTATGGTCGATTGTTGGTGATGGACCTTGAACGGCGTCGGGGCTAAAGTTGTGTAACACATCGGGACAGATAATACAACAATAATAAAATACGAAAATAACCATTATGGTAGTCGATGTTTAATGGAATTACCCAGTGTTCTAATCTAATGAGCTATATTATAGCTACGAAATTCACACAAAATTATCGAATTATTTTCCACGAATTATAAGTTTATTACTGCATTTTAGTTATCGTCGACTATTCTCGTTGTGTACACGTACTCTTTACTCAGAGTGGTTTATAAAATAATAAATCATAATTTGTAAAATTTAAGTGTAAAAATACGTCGTAGTCTTGTGTCCCTGTAATTGAATACATCCAAGATGCCGAAACGAAATTGTGTTTTTAATAAAGCTCTCTAAGAGAAATATCCATTTATAAAAATAAGAGGTTTTCCATCTGAAGTATATTATGTGAAAAATGTACAACACAATTTTCTGTATCACATGGTGGTGGAAGTGATATTGAACACCATTTAAAGTCAGAAAAACATAAAAATGCTGACCGTGTTGCTGCAATAAACTTTTCTCTCCAAAAATACTAATACACCAACTTCTAAGACCTTGAAATTGCTGTAGCAGAAGGAGTCTGGGCTTACCACACAGTTCAAGAAAATCATAGTTTTCGCTCTAACGATTGTGCATAAAAATTAATTCAATCATGTTTCGACTCGAAATTTAGATGCGCGTGTACTAAAACAGAGGCAATTGTAAAAAAATATATTTGCGCCGAAAGTAATTGCTGATTTGAATGAGCACCTTACTGCAGCTACTTGGGTTTTTATTGAAACTGACGCATCAAATCATGGATCACAAAAAATATTTCCCATTCTTGTACGTTATTTTTTACCATATGAAGGTGTGCAAGTAAAACTCTTGGAATTTAAAGAATTACCTGGTGAAAACTCAGATATTATTGTTTCTTATGTTGCCGATGTGCTGAGAGAGCACAATATTTTACACAAAATTGTAGCGTTTTGTGGGGTTAATACGAATTGCAAATTTGGTGGTTCTGAAAGAAGAGGAAAAAATAACGTGTTTGCCAAAATGAATCATATTACGGGTAGATCATTGATAGGAATTGGATGCGTTGTTCACGTCATTCACAACGCCATCAAGTGTGCTACAGATTGCCTACCCTTCGATATTGAATGTATAATTGTTAAAATTTACTCTTTTTTCTACATCTTCTATATATTGAGATTAAAACTGAATATATATATGGTTATAAATAATTAACATGCGTATAATATAATATACCGATAAAAAATTATAGGTGTCAATGTCTAGGAAAATTTCCATACGTTCTAATTCTATATTTCCTTGGAAATTATTGTATTTATGTTCTCGTTAAATAGGTACTTATTAGTATACTTATAAAGTTTAACAAGATTTATATAAATTACCTTATCCAATAGAAATTTACGATAAATTAATATGTATGCCAATGGATACTTTTTATTTCCTTTCATTACCAATTTGCTTAACCTATTTTTATAATAGTTTAAAATTTTATTGTCTTCTTCAGCATTTTCATTAGGATCAAGTATCTCCTTCATATCTATTTTGAATGAATAATAGAGTACTGCCCAAGTAATCACTTCTTTTTTAATATTATTATTATTGGAATATCGTAGTAATGATAAAATCATTTGTAGACCTCAAATATAATAAAATATATTATTAGATATATATAAAATAAAATAGTTTAGAGCATTATTTTATTAAGTACGTAGTGGGTTTAGTATAAATACCTATATATTAATTATTTAAATAATAAAAGTTAATATCATATAAAAACACAGAAAAACAGCAAAATTCAAGAAGAGGCCTATCTAAATTATTAGTTTTACTTATATTATCATACCTAATAGACATGAAAACTTAAAAATTGGATTTACTATGTATATATTTATACTTTACAAGCTTAATGCAATTTTGGAACTACTATTTTGATTTTTAAATCTAAAAATATTCATCATTAATTTTAAATTTATAATCAGTATATTTAACAGCATTTTTCTCAGAATAATTTTTTTGATAGGGATAATCTATGGTTACTTTAAAATCTGAATTAAAATACTACACTATCCTTCCTTCAACATTATCTTTTTCAGAGTTTTATCTTATCTCTTTATTGATAATTAAAATACAGACATTTAAAAATAATATAATTTTCATGCATGTAATCCTCCTGAAAGTCTTTATTAAATGGAAAATATTGGTATTAAAATGAATCCTGAAAGTTAACTTAGTGAATTTTAGATTCTGAGCGAAGCGAAGAATGTATTGGTTTTACAATGATGTGTGTCTTTTTTTTTTTTTTTTTTTTGGTTTTTTTTTTTTAAGTATGAAGACACTTTTACTACCCGAAATAATGCTCCGATTATTACGAATAGCATATGTTTCCGGTTGGAAAGTGGAAGTAGTTGGTACTTTATTTAAGTCTTATTTCGAATTTCTTAAAATTGACACTAAACGGTAGAAAAAACGCCGAAAATATGCCGAAAAAACGGCATTTTTCATGAAAAATGAAATTTCGATAAATTTGATTTCAATATTTCACGATAACTCAAGCAATGTTATACTTAGAGACTTGATTGTTCACATAGCTATTATATAAATGTGGTAAAATTTTGGAACCGTTACGTTAATTTTTCTACAAAATATAGGACTTTGAATATTTCGTAAAATTCTCGTTTTTTTGTATATTATGTTTGATAAAATTAGCAATATTTGGTATTAAGGTCTGAAAATTTTACTGAAGTATATTTATATATTACTTAACATTAATTCAAAATATTAGAAAAATCCCTAGTCTCAATTTTTTTTTTATAGCTGTTTAAAGTTGATATTTTTAGTTTTAACGAAAATATTATGAAAGAAATGACGAAAAAATGGTATTCACAAAAACGTAGCTCTATGGGAGACGCGTGTGGTGTAGTCGGCGAAATATTCTCGAACGCTATCTCGGTGTTGAGCAACGTAGCCAGGCATCGAAAGCGGTTGGGTGACCGCCGTTTTTTTTTTCGTTTTTTTCCCTATCTATGTCTGAATCATCATATTAAAATATTAAAAAAATCCATGGTAACATTTTTTTTTTTATAGCTGTTTAAAATTGATATTTATATTTTTTTGTTTTTATGACTGAAGACACTTGTACTACCCGAAATAATGGTCCGATTTTCACGAATAGCATATGTTTCCAGTAGGAAAGTGGATGTTCTTGGTACTTTATCTAGGTCATTTTTCGAATTTTTCAAAATTGGTCCTATGCGTTAGAAAAAACGATGAAAAAATGACGAAAAACGGCAATATATTAATCAATACCTACATTATCTGACTGAACTTCGCTCAGAATCGTTTTTTCGTATGCAATGGTTTAACATTGCATTTAAATTATAATTATAATTAAATACTATGATATGCACACCTATATCCCTGCGGCAGGAGTATCAGTTCTTTTTTAACATTTCACATAAAAATTATATTATTATAAATTTCATAATGTCTAAATAATTATTAGTTAAAGTTGGTTTCAGACAAATTCACAAAATAATATTATTTGACTCACCATCATTCAATACGTGAGATGCAATATAAAATTGTTTGTAGAAATAATAGATACTAGATGCATAATAACATGACTTTATAAATATTAACATTTCTTCCATAGAAAAAATATAGGTATACTAAAAGTAATAATTAATTACATTTTTAATTAATATTAATATTTAAAAGTACGAGTATATTTACAAAAAAATAAACGAGTTAAAATAAAAATAAAATAATTTAATAATAAGTTTTATACAATTAAATATGAATAAAATACCAAAATAAAAGTAGGTAGATAATTATTTGTTTATTTAACTATTCTTATAATGCTGATGGTTAATTTCCATTTTGAAATTTAATGACTTTTGACATAATAGGTATATCATAAATAAACAAAATAAATGTTTGAGTGTTGCAATCGTAATGAAACTAAAGAATATCAATATCTTTTATATTTCAACAAAAATGCTAAATTTAAATAAGCATACAAATATTTTAAAATAAATAACATTAAAAATCGTTATTATTCTCGGAGATATTACAAATAGGTATCAAATAAAACTGAAATACTTTGTGTTTGTGTGTAACAATACTTAACACAAATAGTAAATAGCCAATTGGCAATACATAAATAACACGAGTGGCGTAAAATGTATTATTACAGAACAATATACAATATAAAAGAATATAAATACAGCATTTTTAATTTCACAATAAAATATTATTATCTTGAAAATAGTTTTATAAACAAAATACAATTTTATTTCTTTAGATTAGATATCATAATGTAAAAAAGTTATTACTGTTATTAGTTAATATAATTTATAATCCGATATTTATTTATTTATTTTTTTTTTTAACGGAAATATAAAATATTTATCCCAAATTTTGTTATCACCTAATAAAATATTAACTACCTATCTATACTTCTACAGGCACCTTCATTTATAAAAAATATCTATTATTTATATATTTATTATATTTTTTATATATTTATTTAACCAAACAGAATACTTAAATTAATATTATCATTTAATAAATTATAATGAATTTCAATTCATTCAATTATCTAATGATATTTTTTGGTTTTTAATGTACTGTCCGGACGGAGTACGGATAACTAATTAAAATAGATATTATGGGTACCCATACCCTCAATAATTACAAATTACTATTTGATTTCTGAATCGACGGTTTACTATTAAAACTGCAATAATAATAAATATTCATATTGGACAGAAATATATTATACTGGCCAATAATGTGACGACATCACGTAATACTCGATTAGAAGGATTTGTGTGAAAATGGAATATGGATTTAAACGATTAGCTGCAAAAGTTTTTATTGTAGGTGTTATAGCGTATTGATCCAGGCAAGATCCACGGTTGAATTGATTTGTAATGTCTTCAGAGTCAGCAGCAGATAATCGTTCAAACGTGCTAATAACAAATTTCAAAATGTAATTGTCTATTATTCTTCATTGACTCGCGGATTAATAAATGAACGTATGCATGTGGTCGACGGTCGTTGTCCGTTAACAAGCGAAGACAATACCGCTCGATGAACAAACACCGGACAACGAAGAAACAGTAACAAGTGTCGATAAGAGGTAGGTATACCTGAAAACCTTTTGATAACGTTTCCGATGTGCCGGAAATTCATCGTCTGAACAAAATGGTGTAAGCATTAATATTTATAATAATCACACGTAATTATTATATTAAAAATATAAATTTTGTACATCAAATTAAATGAGAAAAATTTTTACTTTATACATGCTGACCAGTTTACTCTGAAATTTAAGTCTAAATAAATCTGTGCCTACTAGATGATAATTTCTCCAAACATTTGTTAATACTGAAAAAAATAAAATAGATAATGTATATAGATATCATATCTCAATAAATTATGAAATAATGAAATAAATAATTTTAATACTTATAAATAATATTGAATTTTAATTTTTTTTTTTTTTCATACAAAAATATACTCGTATATAAAATTATATTAATTTTATAACCTATTTGAAATTAATAAAACTAACAGTTATAATATCAATTGAACATTAATATAGTTAAAATCAAGTTTAAAAAATAACTACCTATATCATATTACCAATTTATTATATTATTATTTATTATAATATTACCAACATATTTAATTTTCAATATTACCATTAAATATTTATGAATTTTTTTAAACTTATTGTAAAAAGAATATAAAACATTCAATATGATAATATATATAATTTTTTTATTTCGTGTAATACCTAAATAATAATTAATATAATCTAAAAACGTAATAATATCCGGTAAAGAAAAATGTGATTTTATTTAAATGTCTAAGTTTATCTTAAGACACGTCAATTATTATAGTAACGACAATACTGAGTTGGTAATATTTAGGTATAGGTTATTAATATTACAGTCCGATAATTGACTGGATCCGGTAGAAGATAAAATTATTTTTTATGACAATTATTATCGTACGTGTGTGTGTTTATTGATTGAAAAAATGAAAATACTGGTATTTCTTAAAACAAATAATTATTTCAAGTTATTTTCGAAGTAGCACTATTATACATAGCATAATATGTTTAAAAATATTCAATTCAAATTTTATTAGAAGTCAAAAGTGAAAAACATATTATTAAGAGAACACATAACAGATAAAAATGTTTTAAATAAATAATTATCACAGTATAATAATTAATAATACTCGTAATATTTAGTTTAAGTATGTACTCATAATTTATAATATGAAAATTTAGAAAAGTTCATAAAATAATATACTAAAGTTGATAAGCTGTTAAATAAAATATTAAATGAAAACACAGCAAGCATTTGTAATTAATATTAATTATATTTGGTATTATATATGTAATTATATTAGTCATATAGATACCTTTAGATAAAATAAAATCTCTTTAAAATTATTTGAAATTAGGTTATAAATTCTACTTACATTTGTCATTTTTGAAAAGAGGCTGCACTATTATAAAAATTTAACAAAAAATGTTTTATAATAATATATAGCAGGTTCATTTACATTAGTACATTACAACACAGCGTAATTTTTTTTTCCGTTCGAGTCACATGTCACAGTTGAATTCATATCTAATTGAGCATTAATAAAATGATGATATAGAATATAGACAATTTGCTATTAGTATACAATTTATACATTTTCAATACCTAATCATTTCCAATGATGCAACTTTCATTTTGGACATGTTATTTAATTTTTTAAATTACTAATTTTGTAATGTATTGGTTTTATAATGATATTATTTGTGTTTTTATTTTTTTTATGACTGTAGACAATTTAGACCAGAAATAATGCTCCGATTTTTACAGCATAGTATATTAGTATGTTTCCAGTAGGAAAGTGGATGTAAGTGTTGGTAGGTACTTTATTTAGGTCATTTTTCGAATTTCTTAAAATTGAGCCTATGCAATGGAAAAAAATACAAAAAAATGACGAAACTACGACATTTTTCACGAAAGCTAAAATTTTGACGAAATCGGTTTCAATATTTTACGATAAACCACGCAATTTTAAACCAAGAGACTTGAATATTTTATCGGTGTAAAACGTAAAATGTAGTTAACTAAAACTGTAAATGTTATAAAATTTTAGAATTCTTACGATGGAATTACTTAATAGAGTTAGAATATCTATGCGTTTTTAATTTTTAATAAATATGAAAAATTTTAATCAATGTCTATATTTGATTGAATTTCGCTCAATATCGCTTTTCCGAATCCTATGATTTATCATTGTATTAAAATTTTACCTAATCAAAATTCAACGCTATATTCTTTACACCTATAAGCTATAACCACTATAGAGAGCAGTAATCACTATACAAATTGTATCATATTTTACACGTATTCATAACAGTCCTTCTAAAATTCCCAATGCGAGTCGTCGTCGCAGCCAAATTCTAGGTAATAGCTGCGTTGGCGAGAACAATATTATAAATATTAATTATATTTTTACTTAGATTTATAATAGTATGGCCTATTAGCCGTAGTAAATATATATAAAAAAATAATAATAATAATCTCGTTGATACTCGTATAAACAATAAAATAATAAACGTTAATAAAAGTAATGGTATTATTATAATTTGTAATTTTGTCCAAAACTATCACATTCACATTTAATTTTATGAAAACCGAGATAGATTCTAATATTGTTCTATGCTTTTATCGTTATACCTAATATAATATATTTTAGATTCTGAGCGAAGCGAAGAATGTATTGGTTTTACAATGATGTGTGATTATTTTTTGTTTTTTTTTTTTTTTTTTTTTTTTTATGTCTGTAGACACTTTTACTACCCAAAAGAATACTCCGATTTGCACGAATAGCATATGTTTCCGGTAGGAAATTGGATTTAGTTGGTACTTTATTTAGGTCATTTTTCGATTTTCTCAAAATTGACCCTATGCGGTAGAAAAACCGACAAAAAAATGACGAAAAAACTGCATTTTTCGCGAAAAATGAAATTTCGACGAATTCGATTTCTATATTTCACAATAACTCAGGCAATTTTTAAGATAGAGACCTGAAATTTTTTTTGGATGTTTACATAGCTACTATATATATGTGGTATAATTTTGGAACCGTTACATTAATTTTTCTCTAAAATATACGACTTTGAATATTTCGTAAAATTCACGTTTTTACGTATATAATGTGTGATAAAATTGTCAATTTTGGGTATTTTGGTCTGAAAATTTTACTGAAGTATACTTACATATTACTTAACATCATACTAAAATATTAGAAAAATCCCGAATCACAATTGTTTTTATAGCTGTTTTAAGTTGATATTTTTAGTTCAAACGAAAATTATAATCTGACTGAACTTCGCTCAGAATCGTTTTTTCGAATGCAATGGTTTATCATTGCATTCAAATTCTAATTAAAATTAAACGCTATGATTCGCACATCGCACACCTGTATCCTGTGCGGCAGGAGTATCAGCTCTTTTTAATAATAAGTGAAAAAAATTCCGCCGACATTTATTTTGTACTTACTAAATATGTGTTCAATAGTATTCAATTTTTGCTCACAAATTCCTATTAATTACAAGTAGGTACTTTAAATAATATTTTAATTAGAATTATTATTTAATTTAATAATTTCTTAAATTATCTTCTCACATAATATAAAATACAATAAAAATAAGAAATTAAATATAACTATAATAGTAATTTTAATAAATAAAAACTCAAGTCCACAAAAAATTTTACTTTATTATTTTAATAAATAGGTACGTATTTCGACAACGATGTTACCATCTTCAGTACTAAACACAGACTAATGTCGCAACGCTCCCAGTATCGACTTTGTCAGCAGAACGTAATTTTTCAACATTAAAATGATTAAAAACCTATTTGATGAATAGCTGCAGCGAAGATCGTTTAACAGATTTAGCTTTATTGTCAGTTCACCGGAATATCTCAATAGATATTGAAGAAATAATCAATACTTTTTCCAGAATGCCACGCAAGACTTTGTGTTATAATTTATATTTAATTATTTTATATTTTATTTTCAATATTTATATACTTATAGTTATTGTATACATTATAATATTAAATGTTTGTACTGTATAATATAATCATTTATTGTTAGTTCATATATTAAAAATATTTTAAGCCCCCCCCCCCCAAAAAAAAGTTGATCCTGAATACGTGCTTGGTATATCATTATATGTATATATAATATAATCCTAATATAATAATGTAACTGATACAAATAAACAATCAGAACATTAACAAATGTAACACACATTTTAATATGATTATCGATAAGATAATGAATACGTTTCCCACCTTGAAATATTATTTTCAACGTAAGTATAAACAAAATAAACTTTATTATATAATATGTATCTATACAAAATACTCGCATTCGTTACAAAATACAAATTCATAACTCAAGTGGCCTAACTAAGCGTAATATAATAGCTAATTTTAAAACGTATATAAAAAACATATATAAAACGTATAAAACACATGTCGCTATGTCACAAAATTCAATTTAATAATATGCAAAAGTATTCACAAATTATTTTAAGTACATTTATTACTCATTACACATACGAATATAAAAAAATAATAATGATTAAAATAAAGAAGAATATTTTTGTTTCCGAAAATGCATGCGATATTATTTTATTTTTTAATTATTTATTATTTCTATGTATATTTCTATGCACCTATATAATATTTTTTTCTCTCGCAATCATAATGTAAAATTGAAAAACCAATAATCCCAGTTTTTCTGGTTTCAATTAGATAAAAAAAATTAAACAAATAAATTAATGTTAAATATATTTTTTAAACAATTTATTAGGTATAACAATATATTATAAAAAAAAATGTATATAACAAAAAATAATGAATGGATGGATGGATGGATATTTATAAAATTATAAAATAAAATTACCGTCATATGATACTAAAAAAAAAAAAGTTCAATAAAAATGATGTATTCCATTTATAATATGATGATTTAATTAAATTATATCTATTAGAATATAATTTTTTCAACTTCAAAATTAATAATTTATTATTATGATAAAATATCATTCTAGTAAAATGAGTAAAACTAATTCTTCGGTAATAATTAAAATTATCATAATATAATATTTTGTAATAAGTTATACAAATAAATAATAGTGATTTTAAAACAATTATAAACAGTTTACTTGCAACTCTTTATTAATATATTCGTATCTTACGTATTACGTATATTACATGATTTAGTAATACCTAGCCACCTAGGTACTAATATGCAATTTTTATTTCTTACAGTAAAATATGAGTACATATTATATTTTAATGTCAAACAGAATTGATAAAATATATAATATTTTTTTTTTATAGTAAAGTAACTGAATGTTTAAAATAAATATAACAATTCGTTTCATTGTATTTAAATATGATTCATTATTACATGAATAATAATAATTACCATAAGGAAGATCTAATTCAATTGACAATTCTGTACCAAAACAATTTATTAAATTAGGATATTTTGTTTACATAAACTTATAATATATTAATATTGGTTTTTGTTACAATAAACGAAATAAGAAATAGTGATGCAATACGACTAATACCAATCATATTAGAGAATACCCTTCTCACCCCCACTACAAATTATACTTCAATATTAATCTTATATAATATTATTCAGCGCTCCCTATTAACAATTATACTAATCATTTTAATTGATTAGGTGGGGATTCCAGGGGGCATGCCTATAAGAAGCCCTTGCAGCCTCACTTGACGGTCACTCTTGTTTTTCGGACACCCGATTGACCACTCAATCTATGTTCCGACTCCCGTTTCTCGCATATTAATATTCTCCTAAGGACCATGTAGAAGGCTGTGAGGTTGCAGACGAATTCGTGGGCCTCATAGTTGTTTGTCTCATGTCATCCTTTTAATTTACCCTTTACGAATGCGCGTATGTTCTACTGCATGGTTGCTGACGAATTCGCGGACCATGTTATTAGAGCTATGCGTCTTCATTAAATTTTATATATTTTGTCACATTGGTTTTAGTCGTACTTGCTTTACTGATCTGTATTGATATTAAACCTTTTGTTCTTTATTTATTAATATCTAACACATAAGGTATATCCTATATATCACGTAGAGCTGGATGATAGGTTAATGTGGTGATTTTCGCTTAACGTGACTTGGCTATTGAGTGGACGAGGCACGGTGATATCACGCATTAATTTTATATTACAATACAATCTTGTCTGTTAAGGAGGAAGCCATTAGTGCACATTAGTTTGCACTAGTGGGAGTACACCTGAGGAGATTATTGTATTGTATGTGCCCAAGCCCCCAAGCTCTAAGTTTATTGTTCCTTCATTGGACATTAAATTTGTGCTGGTGTCTTAGGTAATTAAACAAATAAGGTATATCACGACAGATCGATAGTAACGAGTATCGTACCACTCCCAGTATTTAATATTTCAAGTTCAACGTCGAGGACCAAAGGAAACCGTAAATACAATCATAATAATATTTTTCGTAGTGGAATGGAGAGTAGGTTTGACATTATAATCAGGTAAGAGATTTCTGAAACGAATAGGTTTTTATACACACTCGTACCTGTACTAGTTTTGTTTCAGCTCTTTTATTCTATTACAAATGGAGCCCAACCTGGAACTTCTTTCTATTTTATTACAAATGTCACCCAACTACTACCGTATTATATTTTATCCCCTACTTTTTATTCTATTACAAACTAATAGACCGAATACCACGAATATTTTGAAATTTATGCACCGTGATATTACATAATATTATACTATTTCATATTTACTTATATAGAAATAAGTAACAAAGTTTAGATAAATAATATATTAATAAATTATTACTAATAATTAACATAAGTCAAGAAACATTAAAGTTATGGAAATATTTAAGTCTTGAAAATTTTATTGGACGTTTATAGGGATATTACATATTATTATACGTAGGTCCTATGTGGCAATTTTTTTTTTTTAGTATAGGTACCTAGTTAAAATTTAAACATTTTACAATATCTGGTTAGGTATATCTGCAAATATTCTTCAATATCACCTATTTGAAATAAGTTTGAATGTAATATAATTATATTGTAGACAAAATCATTTATTTCGTATAATAATATGTAAGTATGTAATGTATGTAGGTATAATTAGCTAATAAAATACATAGGTAAGTAAATTATAATGCATTATAAAATTAATATATTATACGTTTATTAAATTACCTTCTACAGGAGCTAAAAATATAAATAAATTATTATAAACATTCAAAATTTAAATGATTTATATTTATTATAATATACACTATACATAGGTATTATTTATGTGTATCTACCCACAATTATTTATGTATTTATTTATACATTCCAGTATGTATAAATACATCAATGAATATTTTAATCTATTATTTATTTATTTCAACATTTATTAGTACCCACGTACTTATTAGTTATTATATTTGTATACTTTTATTATCTCAAATAATAATTAATTTTAAAATTGTAACAATTTACTTACAATGCAATTTATTAAAATTAGCTGCAAATTTTTTGAAAATTACAAATACATTTTTTTAATTTATAAAGAAACTGTAAATTTTTAATTTTCACAATACATTACGATTACTCTTATAGGTATAACATTTGGTATAATATATTTTTAAACATTTACATGGATAATAATATTATGTAACAAATATAAACATTTTCAGGTAATTGTAAATTGTAATTTGTAAAAGTTGTAAGTATAATTTTTATAATATTTTATTATTTTCAATGTAGGTATTCTTACATATATACAGCAAATTTGTTACATTAACTAGAATATTAAAATTTGTTTTACTTTAATATAATTTATTATATATTTATTGAAATATAAAATATAAATACCTACATATAATTAATTAAAACACACAGTATCGATTACATATATTATAATGTTTTATTGATAAACTAAACATCAGATGGCTTAATTATTCTAACGTGTAATTAAAGACACGAAATAATATAATATCTAACAATTATTTGAATATTCGTTGGTGGGAGATCGACAAAAACCGGACGGCCGAAATGATTGTTCTCTTTTGGAACAGAGTATAGCTCTTTAACTGTTACAGTCTAAATCTAAATATATTTTTTTATACGTTTATTTCTAAATTACATATTTCATAAACTAGGTATAAAAGAAATCATTCAAACAATTTACCTACACTGTAGGTCAGTGGCGCACCCAGGATTTTTCCGAGGGGGGGTGGTCCAACCATGGAAATTGTTTTTATATTATGTACTAAATCATAGACCTTATACTCATAGACAGGAATCGAGTGTTTGATAATCGTGTCAATATAGAGGGCGCTCGTTCTTTACTCGTTT
The DNA here is from genome assembly GCA_021307375.1 of Tetraneura akinire. NCBI lineage: Eukaryota > Metazoa > Arthropoda > Insecta > Hemiptera > Aphididae > Tetraneura > Tetraneura akinire. The sequence continues at coordinate 3,829,028 of JAIUCT010000012.1, read as the reverse complement.
ACTGTGTACGGTACCGTATACCTACTATAATATTGTACTATTACGAGTTATTATTATCGTAATTCGTAATGCTATTTTTGCATTTTGTTGTGCGTTATTGCGGTGTATGCGAAATTGCAGTTTGAAAGTCTTTACAATTTTAAATCAATATAAATATTAATAAAATTTATTTATTTTTCTTTTAAATTAAAATGGGGTTTAAATGTGTATTTAAAAATTGTGGTGCGACGTCTAATAAGGCATCGAAAATAAAATTGTATCAGTAAGTTAAATGCTTGTATACCTATTGTAAATTATAATTTACTGCATAATTGTAAGTTATTAACTATATTGACATATGTGATATGATATATATTTCCAGTAGATGAACAATTAAAAGCAAAATGGATGCAAAATTATTCAATTACCAAATGTCTCGTGTCTTATAAAGTGTGTAATAAACACTTTTTACTTGAAGACATAAAAGATAATGGTCGTCTTATGCCTTGTGCTATACCATGTATAGGTCTAGGTGATAGTCCACATTTAGAGTCTACTAGTTCAAGTCTTAACAAACAACAAAAATAAATACTTAAATAACAACAATTATTATTAATTAACAAATGCCAAATAACGTGTACGGTAAAGGTAATACAATAATTCAGTAATACACTAACGATGACCGTATGGTCATTGACCATAGTAAATATAAAATAATAATTAATATTGAACTCTATAATAATGGTAAGCATGCACGCCTGTCGTCAAGCCGGGCTACATCACTGCGATATGTTGACACGATTCTCTCAATGCTACAGTCATATACAGTTCCCGTCTATGAGTATAAGGTCTATGTACTAAATATAAAATATGAAATAAGATAATATTCTAAAAAACATTTAAGATTTAACATTATCATAATCACATAATAATAAAACAAAGTTGTATTAATTGTCATATATTAATATATATGTTACGGTCAATGTATATAATTGGTCATTGTAATACAATGCCCGATTTTAATGGTCAATGTAGATAATTATATACTCTGCCCGGACATTGTATACAATGACCAAAGTATGGCGGGCAATTTTAAATGTAATTTATATAATTTTTATTTATACATATTATATTATAATTAAAATAGGAAAATACATAATAAATAATATTAAATTATTCAAGTTTTATTTATTTAATTAAACAAATACTTTTATTTATTTTTGCAATTTCCATTGTATTAATATTATTTAATTTTTCATAAAACTTAATTTCACTCATTTTCAATAATAATATGTTGTACGTTGTATTCGACGTAATTCCAACTGACTGATATTTAACTAACAAAATATATTATATTATGCTTTACCACGTTGCGTTGTAGATATTAAGCCTAATACGGGTATAACTATGGAATATCCGATAAAATAGTAATTACATTTGATTATTATTTAATGTGTAAAAGCTAAAATACCCACCTTGTATATTATGTTATTGTAAATTAATAGATTACCACAGACACATTATTGGTACATTCCAATTTGTCAATAATAAAATTATCGATACAACATTTTCGACTCAGAAAATGTAATATATCTGTCTAAACCCCATAAAATTCAATCATTAATAATGTCTTCAAAAGTTACTTTAAATTATATAATATTAAATATTTAACACTATATTTTAGTTACTAGACAAATGTAATAAAACGAAATACACTCAACTAATATTTTAAGTTAGCATTATATTATTATGCACTAAATCAATTTGTACCCATATTTTATAAATACATATATATATTTTATTTTATTTTTTTCACAGAAAAGTTTACTTTGTCCGGCCATGCTTGGGCATTGTATACAATGAGCGGTCATTGTATTACAATACCCGGTCAATGTGACTAATTTGTATAATAAATTAAGCATTGCCCAAATCTAGTGGACATTGTACACAATGCCCGGGCAGCGTATTACCGAAGGCTAACCGATTTGGGGCATAGTCGCCCGAAATC
>JAIUCT010000012.1:3804373-3817041 GCA_021307375.1 Tetraneura akinire | reverse complement strand
TATTTACTTGTTTCATTGTATCAATGTCTGGACTAAAAGTAACAGGTGTTTTACGACGCCCACGTTGATTTATTACCAATTCATCAGGATTTGTGCTTAATGTCACATTCGGTGGTGACATTAAATCAACATGCGTGTTCACAATATTTGTAACTTGATCAATTCGTCTCACATCTAAAATAAATGAATTTCAGATTATGTTTCAAATAATTAATATTTATATAAAAATAATAATTGTTTTCAATATCTTACCATAAGGTAATACACCTTGTACTGTTGGCAATTCAGACAATACATATCTGTAAATAATTTCTGTATTTGGATTAAATTGACTATCCATTTTTAAATAATAATTTAAATTTCTCTCAGCAATTTCTCTGTAAAATAAATAATTGTATATTTATAATCAAATATAATTTATTTGTATATATAGGTACTTGGATAAATAAATAATTGTTATATAGAGATCAAACTTATTTGAATTATTAATTTTATTATTATTATTATCTACCTACTATGATTATTAATATTAAAACATCATATTTACTTAATAAAATAATATTAGTTAGGTATCTATATTATCAATTATTATACTTTAATTGCAAATAATAAATTTACAAATTTAAAAACAAGATTTATGATTTAATTCTTAAGAATAACTTTGGTCTATAATTTGAAGGTACGCTAAAAAATCAAATTTCTATAAAATTCCATGTTAATTAAATATCACTCTCTGTGGAATTCGAAAAGTAGTCATAAATTCATAAACACATAAAGGGGGGTTCACACTTGACTGTGTCGTGTAAATTAATCTTCTCTGATTGGCTGAACCACTCGGTTCCATTAAGGTATACCATATGGTATGTAGACATTTTATCACACGTTACCACAGTAACCAAACGTTACCACATCGTTGAATATATTAAACTTTTAACCGGTTAAATCTTACTATTTACGGTTGAATCTTACTATTTACATATATAATTTAATAACTATATTTATCAGTGGCGGCTCGTGCCTAGGTGCGCAGGTGCAAGCGCACCTCATGGCTCATGCCATTTTATAAAAATAATTTTTATAATTTTTCTTAAAACCTAATCGTTATAAATTGTTCATTAAAAATATCGAAGGCCATTAAAAAAACATTATTCAAAAATATTTTTCGGTAACGAACGTCATGAACATACGTATTATTGCTCCTAAAGTAATAACAGTTATACAATATGCACACATCAATCGGTGCGCAACACTGTGACAGCACCACACGGCTATATAAAATACGCATGGTCGACGAGTGGGGGCATCGCGAAATACAATGCAACTCGGTGCGCAGTTACTACTGCGAACCGATTTTTAAAATTAACGTTATTTACGTTTAATTTGGAGGTTTTTCATTTGTATTCTGATTTCTGCACGGTATAGAATTATTACATAAAGTATAATCATTAAATAATCTGCTCAATTTTGTATAGAAAATAATTTTAACTATATTACATTATTACCTATCTAATATGGTACTAAGTACGTATTTTCGTACGTATTTTTTTTAAAAATTTTATTTTGAATATTCCTGATTTTAATAATAAAGTAATAGACCTATTTGCTGAATCTAAAGAGAGAAGACTCGATTTTATATACAAAACTAATTAAATTAAAATTAAAATTTAAGTTATTATAAGTTATTTATATATTAATAAGATTTATTATTTATTTAAATCAGTAAAAATATATTACATAATCAATGCTTATTTATTATTATTTTGCGCACCACCTATTTTTAACACCACGAGCCGCCACTGATATTTATAAATACATTTAATTTATTTTATATTTTGTAAAAATGTAGAACAATTTAGTGCTTTAATCATGCATAGTTGACTTTTTAAAAATTGTTTATACACATTCATTATTGTTTTTCTGCTTTAATCTTGCTTTAATGCTTTTAGGGAAAATTCTGCTATGGCTGTAATGTTTTTGTATTACGATCTGCGAAGAATCATGTTTGCCCTCAAAGTATACAAATAATAGTTATAAATACATTTCTTGATAATTTAGCACTAGTTTTACTGTATATTTAATATTTACAGAACATAATGAGTTTGTTCAAAAGGCTGAAAGTTCTTGTAATGTTTTGAATATTCCTCCAACTGAATCTATAAATTTGTTTGACTCATTATCAGATAATGATGAAATACAGAGCACATCATTAACAGGTATTTTCAAATTTAATTTGTAAAACATTTAAACTATAAATACTCTTTGATTTATTATAGATATTCCTAAGAAAGGAAAATATGCTAATACAGACAATAAAGTTGTTGGGGTTTCTAAAGAAAATATGATAGACCTCATTACTTCAGTAGAAGTAAGCAGAGCCCTTTGGAATATTAGAATGTCCTTAGGATAAAGATCTGAAAGTTGAAGTGAAGTTGAAAGTGAAATGTTTTATTTCAACAGGATCTGCTTTGGAAAGTCAAATGGGATTGATGATTGAAGAGCTTAAGCATAGTAGACCTATTCTACCTCCTGATAACTTATATATTGAGTCTGAGTCCAATGTTGATACTAAGTTTAGTTCATATTTGGCATCTTTAATGGCAGAATTACCAATAAAGAAAAAAATTATTCTTCAAGGAAAACTTATTTTCCACAATCATTGTACAAATAAATGATCAATAATTATTAAACATATTAAATAATAATATTTTAGGTTTTAAGGTTCTATTTAACCAGTAGTTTTAAAAAAATAATGTTCCTACTTTGTTATAAATTTACATAAATATTGTTTATTTGTTTTTTTATTTTTAATATAATATAATATTTTACATTTTTGTGGTTAGTTATTATGTACAATTTATTTTATAAAATTACATTATACATTGTCAAACTGAAATGGAACACAACCTTCTGTGATAAAATAATCAGTTAGTTTTGAACTAATTTTCTTTGAATTTTGGTCATAAAAATTTGATCCCATTTGACCCACTGGAACTAAACTGACCGAATTTTGGTCTGCAATTCTTTCAGTTTCACCATATAAAGTAGGCGAGTAATAAGTGTATAAACCTAAAAAATTAATTTATAATAAATATTCAAATGCATGCAAAGAGTTCTTATTCGTTTGCTTTTAATGGATAACTTATTATATACAATTTTGGTAAACATAATCAAAGTGTTGTATTACCTGATTCAGTTTCTTTTTTTTTTATGTAATTATGAAGAACCACAGTTGCTTTGATGATGGCCATTACAGTTTGCTCAGAAGCAATAATTACTCTTTGGTATATACGCCATCTCGATACTAATATTCCAAAGCAATTTTCAATATACCTCCTTGCCCTGCTCAATCTGAAAATATAAAATAATTGATTAAATTATAAATATTGTCTGTTCATACACATTTTGTATTCAGCCGACATCTAGTAATTACAATTATTTAATTATTTCTTAATAAATCACCTATAATTAAAAATGGCACATTTTAAAGATAACTTTGAAGTTCCTCGTCCTGGATATGGTCTCATTAAATTGGATAAAAGTGGGAAAGCTTCATCTGCCACAATGAAATAAGGAAAATCTTTAAAATTTTCACCTATAGGTGAAGGTGTAGGAAAATTAAATTCATTCTGTAGTATTCTTCTTCCCATTTCAGATGCCCTGAAAACTCCTCCATCAATACACCTGCCTGGCATTCCAATATCAACACAAGTAAAATTATAATTGGCATCACATAGTGCCAAAAGAATGGTACTATGTGTACCTTTATAATTGTAATTCATGGAACCACTATTTGGAAATGCCTAGAAAAAATTAATATTTGATAATAAGTGAATTGAAGGTCAGTGTATTGGTGTTTTTATACTCTAATTAAAAAATGTAAATGTGCATGTTTACTTGATGTACAACATGTTTTCCATCATTCATTATATTTGAGGCCAGTAAAATCTAATTTTAATTAAAAATATGTTAAAAATAAGAAATATTAACATATAAAATATATGATAAAAAATTTACCAGAGTTAATCAATGAAATTTCTTGAATTGTTGTATTCATTTTTATTCAGGTCAGGAAAATCTAATTTTAATTAAAAATACAGTTGAATAAAAACATTAAAGAAGTATAAAAATTTAACAAAATTTAATAGTAAAATTTTATATTATTTTAATTTTATTATTTTACATTAAAATTAGATTTTCCTGGCCTCAATGAAAATGACATTACAGTGAAAATAAATACACAAATTCAAGAAATTTTAATGATCAACTATACTAAATTTTTATATAATATATATTATTTTAAATAAAAATAAGAAATTTTAATAAAATTAAAATAATATAAATTTTTTCCAGTGTAGATCATAAAAATTTCTTGCATTGGTGTATTCATTTTCATTGAGACCAGTGAAATCTGATATTCATTAAATATATTGCTTAAAAATATAAAATATTAAAATTTATAAAATATAATATAAATTTTTTTATAGTCGATCATTGAAATTTCTTGGATTGGTTTTGTAAGTATAATTCAGACCAGTAAAATCTAATTTTAATTAAATATACAGTTGAAAAATCAAAAAAATCTTAACATTTAATAATATAAAAATTTTACAAATTATAATTGTAAATTTTTATATTATTTTAATATTATTATTTAATTAACAATATTTATAATTAAAATAAAATTTTACTGGTCTTAATGATGAAATGTTGATACAATGAAAATGAATTCACCAATTCATGAAATTTCAATGATCAACTCTGCTAAATTGTTATATTATATATTGTAATTTCTTTTATTTTAACAATATTTTTAATAAAATTAAATTTCACTGGCCTGATTGAAAGCAATGTTACAATGAAAAATAATGCACCAGTTCAAGAAATTTCTATGGTCAACTCTGGTAAATATCTATATTACTTTAATTTTATTGTTATTTTATTAACAATGTCTTTAATTAAAATTATATTTATATTTTACTGGACTAAATAAAAATGAATTCAAAAAATTTCAATGATCAAGTATACTTAAGTTTTATATTATATATTATTTTAATATAAAAATAAGAAATTTTAATAAAATTACAATAATATAAAAATGTACCAGAGTAGAACATAAAAATTTCTTGAATTTGTGTTTTATTCTTCATTTAACATCATTTTTATTCAGGTCAGTGAAATTTATTTTAATTAAAAAATTAGTATTAATAATAAAAAAAAAAACTATAATATATAATAAAATAATTTAGCAGAGGTGATCATTGAAATTTATTGAATTGGTGTATTCATATTCCCTGTAAGGTCATTTTCATTGAGGCCAATATTATTATTTTAATTCATAATATTATTTAAAAATAACAAAAACATTAATATAAGGTGAATATTTACCAGAGTAGATCAAAGATATTTATATAAAAGGTGTATTCCTTTTAATTAAGACCATTGAAAACTAATTTTTATTAAAAATATTGCTCAAAGATAAAAAAAATAAATTTAAGTTATTCAATATAAAAATTTAGTAGATTAGATCATTGAAATTTATAAATTAGGTGGATTTATTATATTTGAGGCCAGTAAAATCTAACTTTAATTAAATATATGTTGAAAATAAGAAAATATTAAAATATTTAATATAAAAATTTACCAGAGTTGATTATTGAAATTTTTTGAATTGTTGTATTCATTTTTATTCAGGTCCGGAAAATCTAATTTTAATTAAATATACAGTATTTACAAAAATAAAAACATTAATGTAATATAATTATTTAACAAAATTTAATAGTATATTTTTATATTATTTTTATTTTATTATTTTATTAACAATACTTTAAATTAAAATTAGATTTTCCTGGCCTCAATGAAAATGACATTACAGTGAAAATGAATACACCAATTCAAGAAATATCATTAATCAACTATACTAAATTTTTATACAATATGTATTATTTTAAATAAAAATAAGAAATTTAAACAAAATTAAAATAATATAAATATTTTCCAGTGTACATTATAGAAATTTCTTGCATTGATGTACCTATTTTTTTTTTCATTGTAACATCATTTTCATTCCGGTATTGAAATTTAATTTTAATTAAAAATAATTTTGTAATAAAGAAAATTACAATATATCATACAAAATTTATTAGGGTTGATCATTAAAATTCCTATTATTGGTGTATTTATTTTCATTGTAATGTCATTTTCATTGAGGCCAGGAAAATCTAATTTTAATTAAAAATATTGTTTAAAAAATAACAATATAATTAAAATAATTTAAGAATTTACCAGAGATAAAAATAAAAATTTCTTAAATTGGTGTATTTATTCTCATTGAGACCAGTAAAACACATTTTCATTAAAAATATTGCTGACGAATATAAAATATTAAAATTTATAATATATAATATAAAATATTACCAGAGTTAAACGTTGAAATTTCTTGAATTGTGGTATTCATTTTCACTGTAATGAAATTTTCATTAAGGCCAGGAAAATCTAAATATAATTAAAATTATTGATGAAAAAATAATAAAATTAAAATAATATAAAAATTTACCAGAGATTATCATAGAAATTTCTTAAATTGGTGTATTCATTCTCATTGAGACCAGTAAAATCTGATTTTCATTCAAAATATTGCTGAAAAATATAAAATATTTATAAAATATATTATATATTATATAATTATTATATTATATTATTATATATTATATATTATATATTATATTATAAATATTAATAAAACATATATAAAAATGTTTATAGTTGATCATTGAAATTTCTTGAATTGGTTTTTTAAGTTTTATTCAGGCTAGTAAAATCTAATTTAATACAGTTGAAAAAAAATAAAAACATTAATGTAATATTATTTAACAAAATTTAATAGTAAATTTTTATATTATTTTAATTTTATTATTTTATTAACAATAATTAAAATTAAAATTAGATTTTCCTGGCCTCAATAAAAATGATAATACAGTGAAAATGAATACACCAATTCAAGAAATTTCATTAATCAACTACACTAAATTTTTATATAATATGTTTTATTTTAAATAAAAATAAGAAATTTTAATAAAATTAAAATAATATAAATATTTTCCAGTGTGGATCATAGAAATTTCTTGTATAAGTGTGTTTTTTTTTCATTGTAACACCATTAACATTCGGGCCATTGAAATTTAATTTTAATTAAAAATAATGTTGATAATAACAAAGAAAATTACAATATATCACACAAAAATTTATTATGGTTGATCATTGAAATTCCTTTAATTGGTGTATTCACTTTCATTGTAATGTCATTTTCATTGAGGCCAATAAAACCTATTTTAATTAAAAATATTGTTGAAAGAATAATAAAAATAAAATAATATAAAAACTTTACTAGAGATTATCATACAAATTTCTTGAATTGGTGTATTCATTTTCCATTTTCATTGACACCAGTAAAATCTGATTTTCATTAAATATATTGCTGAAAAATATAAAATATTAAAATTTATAAAATCTATTATAAAATTGTTTATAGTTGATCATTAAAATTTCTTGAATTGGTTTTTTAATTTTTATCAGACCAGTAAAATCTATTTTTAATTAATAATTCAGTTGAAAAATCAAAAAAAATCTTATCATTTAGTAATATAAAAATTTTACAAATTGTAATTGTAAATTTTAATATTATTTTAATATTATTATTTAATTAACAATATATATAATTAAAATAAAAATTTACTGGCCTTAATGATGAAAATGTTGATACAATGAAAATGAATACACCAATTCAAGAAATTTCAATGATTAACTCTGCTAAATTGTTATATTATACGAGTACATATATTGTAATTACTTTTATTCTAACAATATTTTTAATTAAAATTAAATTTCACTGGCCTGATTGAAAGCAATGTTACAATGAAAAATTATGCACCAGTTCAAGAAATTTCTATGGTCAACTCTGGTAAATAAATATCTATATTACTTTATTTTTATTGTTATTTAATTAACAATGTCTTTAATTAAAATTATATTTTACTGGACTCAATAAAAATGAATAAATGAATTCAAAAAATTTCAATGATCAACCATACTAATATTTATATTATATATTATTTTAATATAAAAATAAGAAGTTTTAATAAAATTATAATATTAAAATTTACCAGAGTAGAACATATAAATTTCTTGAATTTGTGTATTTTTTTTTCATTGTAACATCATTTTCATTCAGGCCAGTGAAATTTATTTTAATTAAATATTTAGTGTTAATAAAAAAAAAAATTACAATATATAATATAAAAATTTAGGAGAGGTGATCATTGAAATTTCTTGAATTGGTGTAATCATATTCCCTGTAATGTAATTTTCATTGAGGCCAATATTCTTATTTTAATTTATAATATTGTTTAAAAATAACAAATACATTAATATAAGGTGAATATTTACCAGAGTTGATTATAGATATTCATTCAATTGGTGTATTCCTTTTCACTTTAATGTCATTATCATTGAGGCCAGTAAAATCTTATTTTCATTAAAAATATAAAATATTAAAATTTATAATATATACTCGTAATTTAATAATTTAGTATAGTTGATCATTGAAATATCTAGAAATGGTGATTTATTATATTTGAGGACAGTAAAAACTAATATAACATATAATATATAATATAAAAATTTACCAAAGTTGATCATTGAAATTTCTAGAAATGGTGTATTCATTTTTATTGCAACATCAAACAGTAATAAACAGTAAAATCTAATATTAATTAAAAATATTTTTAAAAAAAAAAAATCAATATAATAAGATAAATATTTACCAGCCTTGAAAATTGAAATTTCTTTCATTGGTGTATTTTTTTTTCATTCAAATGATGTTACAATAAAAAATAATGCACCAGTTCAAGAATTTTCAATGGTCAACACTGGTAATCTTTTATATTATTTATTATATTAAATGTTAAATAATTATTCATACTAGGTATTCTTCCTTGGGTAGGTCATTGACATCAAGATGCAGTTTATATCTGTAGCTCATTTAATTATTACCGGTCGATATATGCCATTTGTTCTATACATGGATTCAAATTTATACTTCTGTAGTTGGGGTCCAACAATGTACTTGAGACTTCAGCCATATGTTTTTATAGCTGTACGCTGTATAAAATATAAAAATTATTATTTACTTTTTAATACATTTTTAATAATTATTCATGGCTAATAACATAATCTCACACCAATAGTTCATTGACCTAATGTTTTTCAGTAAGTTCAACAGAATTATATCTTACTCGATAAGGTTCTCCGTTGGTCGTTTAGTTTCACAGCTTTCATTATTTCATCAAGTCATACAAATATATGAAATTTCAAAATAGTTTGTGCTTTGGTTCTACACACCAATGATAAAATTGCCAAATACATGTTAGATTAAAAAAACTGAAAAAAAAAAAAATATTAAAATTAAAAAAACAATAAATGTTTAAATGTAATAGTTAAATTATAATCCACGTTTACTTTTATATTGTAAAACATTATTGCTTCCTTCACAATATTTCAAAATGAAGTAGACCGTAGACTTGAATTATAAAATTGATGACTAATTATAAAATATTCTCCCATTTTATCAATGGTAATGATTCTTTTATACTATAAACAGAAAAGATAATTATGCACTGTTACACTTTAGCCTTTTAGTATTTCATATCTGATTTATTGTATCGTTGGTAGATTAGTGATTTTGATAGTATAGTGTAATAATCAGATACGATCGACAGTTACCATTTGTGATTCAGTAGATTTGACACGTTTGCCATTTGCATAAACTAAAATAATATAGAAGTTTATTAGAACTGTTTAGATATAAAACGTGTAAATAATTATTATAATTAGTACTAACCATTCTTATTCGACTATTTTGACAATAATTGTAGTTGGACGAGGGATTGTTTTTAAAATATAAAGTTGTCCCGTGTAAACGTTATTGTATGGTAGTAATATACTAATTTTCTTTATACTTGGCGTTTTATTGAATATATTAAAAAATTTAACTATCATAACATCACGAATGAACCCGTCACGACAAAATTTTGTCATGAAACCCGTAATGTAAAAAATAATATTAATTAAAAAATGACAACAAACAGTTTATCATAAATATCGTGTGTGATAACGGGTATCAAACGATGTTTTAATACGAACAAATGGTAGTTTGAAAATATTGTTTAATATTTAAAATTATATAAAATATTATTATAAATATTGTTCTAAAGTATTTTATATCTATGCGAATATCAACAATTGATAGTAACGGCGGCAATTTGACTTATTATTTGAAATGTTAGATAATTTTTATCTATACAAGATTTCAATTTATTTTTTCGTTAGTCAATTATTTTGCACCGGATCAGAATTAACGAAAATGTATACCTTAATCTTGGTCCGACGATGGTAAGTGAGTGCACCGAAGGCGTACTACGCGTAGGGTCTACCGTGATCGGTCAAGGACTGTTCACCCGAAAAGAGTGTAAGTAGGACCACTAAATTGCGAACGCCCTTCAATCCTCCGAAGTCGGATAAACGTTCTAACCGTTATCCCATAAAAAGATACTTCCGTAGGACTCAGTGTACCAGAAGAAAATGTGTAATGCATAATGTATATTTCGCCATTTTTATCATGCATATTTGCATTTTTAATTTTTTTTATACTTTTTTCCTGTTTTATTTAAAAATAAATTTGTTTATTATAATACCTGTATTTAATTTATTAGTACTGTATATGTATTACATTAAAAAGTGTAAGTTAATTAATAAGTACTAATAATAGTGTAATCGGGGGTCGTCTCCAAAAACCCTTGTATTATACAAAACTAGTTGGAGGACTACAGCCCCCCCCCTATAAATTTATCCACCCTATGGGCAGGAGTATCAAGCACCTAGTATTATTAGAATATAGGCAGTAAGGTAAATAAAAATATAAATATAATTTAAAAATTTACCACCCCTCAAAATTTGCCGCTGTAGGCCCGTGCCTGTATGTAAATACACCACTGATTATATGGAGGAAAGAATGGATAAATGGAGACGTATAATATTATGATGATATTGATATAGTGCATACAGTGTAAAAAGTTAAAAAATAATTAAAATCAAGTATAAGTATTTTCACATTAAATTTTTTAAAAATCAATTACGAAATTCATTTAATTTAAAATTAATAACAAATTAATATGAAATTTTTTTAATTAATGTAAAGTATACTTTAATTTTAAATAAAAAATAATATTTTTCTATACAATATAATATAGGCAGCCAAGTGGGTTATTATTATATGTTGCAGTATTGTATTAATTTTTTGAATATTATTAATATTATTTTTATATTTTATAGTAATTACTAATTAGTAATAATATTCATTAATTTTCGTAAAATGTTCCTGTTTAATAACTATCCTAACATTATTTGCCATATTATATAATACCTATATTTTAAAATATGTCATTAGTGCCTACTAGTCATTCTTCTAATATAAAGGTAGATTCCTACAATTTTAGTATTATTATGATTAAATTAATTATAATAAATAATATAAAAAATTATTTACACAACAAAAATTAAAACTTAATTCATAAATGTTTTCTTTATATACATTTTTATTTTTATGATTTAGATAAGTTATCCAAATTAATATTTTAATACACATATAAAATAAAACACATTATACAATTCATATAATATATTATCAATACAATTTCTTTAATATTTAATTTTGATTAAAAACATTAATTATACATAAAATGTATTATTAAATTAAATTTACAAGATAAATTCAAAAAATTAAATTATTTTATTAATGCAAGGCTATTTATATTAAATATATTTTACAGAAAAAAATATTTGATACTAAAAACAAAATAAAAAAAAATATATAAATAAATGTCAATAAACATTTTAATAGTAGGTATACTATTTTAAGAATATAGATGTACAATAAAAAATTAATATAATTATTTAATAAAACACTATGGAAGTATGCCTTAACAAAAATAATTTTTTTTTAATAAAATAATGTTTTATAAAATATTAAAAACAGAATAATAAAATTCATTATTTCATTTATAAATATATTACTATATTTTTAACATGTCTTTTTATAAAATAATGAGAAACATAAATATATATATATATATATATATATATATGTATACATTTATTTATATTATATGTATTTTATTACATACACAATTTTGTATTAATGTTATCTAATATTTGTTTGTTATAAAAAAAAATAACTGTTAAAAAAATACAATATAATATTAAAAATGAAATGTTTACTATTAGCCAATTAGATTTAAAATTAGGAAACACAATTTGATATCTTCATTGCCATCATTTAACATATCTTCACATTCCATTCTATAATAATCAATAGAATTAATTATTATTCACTGTTACAGTGTTAAAAGAATTAATATGGAAACTTACTGTTGCTTATAATTGTCACATTTTGTTTGGTCAAGTGTATCTTTCATATGTATCAATGCAGTCATACAAAATAATGACAATGATTCAAAACAATTACTGCGTACATCAGGAAGTGAATTATCCCATATTGGAGAGCAGCGTACATGTTTCCATGCCATGAATACATAATCCATTACTACTGACCATTG
>JAIUCT010000012.1:3733220-3754373 GCA_021307375.1 Tetraneura akinire | reverse complement strand
TTGAGATGTTAGCAAGTATTATAAATTAATTACAAATTTTAAATTTATATAACTTAAAACTAGTCACAATTATGAAATTTCAAAATGCGATAACTTCGAAATTAATCCATTGCGCAAAATTCTGATTGCACCACTATTTTTTAGATAAAACTACATAAGATCAAAAAGAAAAAGAAAATAATAAATAATAAAATTAATTAAACATAATTAATTATATATATTATAAATAAAATTATAATATAAATATAATATTTATATATATTATATTATTATTATATTTAAAAATCTTGAATAATATTGTTTAATTACTCTATAGAAATTACACCTATATCTGAAGAATTGCAAGCACTTATTAATGTGTACAATTTTTTAAAAGAGAAAATTGTATTCAAAATTTTTAAAATTTTTTAAAATTTTTTTTTTGTATTCAATATTTCTAAGTGAAATTTGTATTCAACATCAAGATGATATAATAATTGATAATCTACACCAAGATCGTATTATAATTTCGAGTGTTTAACCATATATATATATATATATATATATACGTTTGTCCAAATTTAATGGGGTTGCAAATAGTTTTGAATATATTTGATTATATTTATTTATAATATTATATTCATCTAATTTTTAAGAAATATGGAATATAGGTATACAATACCTACCTATTTAACAAAATCATAGAGTATAATAGTACCTACACCGAAGTGGAGTTTATACAGACATGGGTTAATTTTCATTAAATTTTTTTTAGTTTCAGCATCAATGCTTTTGTCTAGATATCAATTAGTTACTTTTATTGTAATAAAAATATTATACTTAATATGACATTGTATAGATAAAAAAGTACCTTTATTACTTATTAAGAAAAATTTTTTGTTGGGATTATAATCCTATTTTTTAAAATTTATTTATAGTTAATTATTATATGCATACTTATATGTCTATTACGATAATTCACTAATTGGGGTTGCAAATATATAATATTGCTACCCCATAAAAAAAGGTGGGGTAGCAGTCGCTACCCTTCGCTACCCCCTATCGGCGCCTATGTATATATATATAAAAATAATAATTTAATAATTATGAATATTAATGACATTAATGTACGAGTAGTACCTAATAAGGAAAAATAACTTAAAATTATACTTTATAATTTAAGTGTGTGTATTTTAAATATTTTTTTGTAGATGTTTAATAATTTATAATAAGAAAATAATATTGATATTTGATACGAGATATTATACCTAATTAAAGTTATTTTGTAAAATATATAAATTTAAATGTAACTTATATACCTACTCATATACTTATATTGTACGTCTGTACTGTATTTACTACAGTACTACACTACTGTACTTAATATAATAATATTACTATGATTAAAATTATTAATGTTTATAAATCTTGGTTATAAAGTTATTACTTTGCAATAATCTCGTTCTATTATTATTTAAGCGTGTATGGTACCTATGCTAAAATTATGTAAATATCCATAAGATCGTATATAATATATTTTGTTCCCAATTTATTATACACTATTGTAAATTTGTAAAGTACAACGTGTAAAAATTTTTAGTAATATTAATATAGGTATGTAATTTCCAACTATTTTTAATTAGTAAATTGTATTAATATTAAAATTATAACAAATAATTGTACGATGAGCTTAATATTTTGTTAATTCTATATTCCTACTTTAATAATTAGACAATATTATGTATAAATTACTATGAAATCAAATATTATTCCGAAAAAATTTAATATGTTTATTTTATTATTTCTATTTATTTTAAAATTTTCAACCCTCTTGGGGCACGTGAAGGGGTTGGTTCATCTTAACCAAATTATACCTAACTTATTTTTTTATAGTAAAAAACAAAATGGGAGGGTGAGAACAGGGGCGGTTCCAGGGGGGCAAAGGGCCACGGCCCCCTCTCAGGACCGTATTTAAAAAAATTGTACCTATACTGTTAAAAACAAAATTACATTATTACGTATAATTATGGTAGTAAAAATTTGTGTTTTTTTGTTATAAAGTTATCCCAAAATTTTGACTTGGCACCCTCCCTACCAAGTCTTTGGAACCGCCCCTGGGTGAGAAATCAAAAATTTGAAAGTTCAAAAATAAGGGCCACCCTAGTGGTCATATTATGGTGACTAAAAAATTTTACAGAAGAAAGTTAGGAGCTAATGAAATATTTGGTGTAAATGTGTTATGTGTATAATGTAATAATAATTATTATTGGGTGGGTCGTGGGTGGGTGGTTTAAAGAATAAATTCTGCTTCGATATACCATTATTTTGTATAATAGCCGATACTGATTAATATTATGACAGTATGACAATATCGAGTAGAATCTTGCACATTCATTGAATTGAATATCTAATAGGAAATGAAAATATTTGAATTTATTACAAGAGCGATAATTCAAATTTTTGAATACATATTATTTAATTATTATTATCAATATAAATACCGCGGCATCGAGATAAAGAATATTCTTTATCTCGATGTACCGCGGTTTTCTTAACAGTTATAATTTATAACTGTTATCATTATATATTATCTTACAAACACCATCACACACGTTTTCGTCTCATCTTTTAAGTTTTAAGAGTGTACAGAATGACGATTGATTCATGTTTCGTATTAAATAAATCTCATTTATTCCTCATTTTAATGTATATATAGAAATTATTATTAAAATGCACTGTTTAGTTTAAATCGTTTGCACTCGCAGTAAAATAATTATTTTATTTCGTTTGGACGATTTTCATTCACACAAAGACAAAGAAGATACTGAAAATTCACTTTTTAAAAGGTTAAAGGTATTTGTTTTAAATTATTTGAAATCGTTAAAATTCATTGGATCAAGAAACGAAATTTATATTGAAAAAATTCATTCTTCCATTGTTTTATACTTTATGTGAACATTAGTTATTCGTTGCAGACCCTGGGTGTAACTACTCGTTTTAACCAACGGCGACCTAACACTACATCAAAATCATAATGGTGCTACAATATATCAGTTCTGGTGAAAAATTATAATATATTATCTAGCCTGTTAATAGTTTCTGTTAAAATTTGTTATAAATTTGGTTTTTATTATTTTTAGCCGTTGATCCGCCAGTAACATTGCTAAGAGGTGTAGACAGTCATGAAAGTAAGCAATCTATATTATATTATATTTGTTTTAATTTGTTACTACTTACATTACAAAATTGTTGTTAGTTATATTTGTAAAAACATGGTAAATATTACTAGTATCATTACTAGTGGCATTAGTAATAATAAGAGATAATATTAATTTTTAACGTGTTTGAATATAATTAATTTTAAATTTTAATTTATTTAAACAACTTATTAAACTTAAGTTTGCATATTGAAAAATATTACTGTGAAAGACCAAAATTGGTTTTTGTTGACAATCACTAGTGAATATTAACATTCTCCAATAATACTGTTGAATGTACTCGTAGAATGATATTCTGTACAATTTTAATTTATCAGTTTTACACCATGGTATTCAACATTTTTGAAGTGGTTGTTCAATAATTATATATCTGATTTTAATTTTAATGGTAATGATATTATATTTTCATTATAATAACAATAAGTAATAACCATACTATTGAGCCGCAATTGTTTTATTGAGAAACCTATTTATAAATTTTTAATTGTACATATTTCATACAAACTGCAAAATAGAATACAATTTAAAAAATATAATATACATTTATATTCACAATATTGTGACTATTTTTTATTAAGTTTTTTTTATTAACATTAGATAATCAAATCATATTTTAAGTATGATAAAATCTACATTTAATGTTAAAAATGAACAAAATGAAAAATTTTTTGAACATTCACTTATTAGTTTGGTAAATGTCAAATTCACTAGTTACTGTCAATAATTTACTATATTCAGTTTTTCACGGTAACACACACACACACACTCATATATATAAAGAATAATAGTATTCTATTTTAAATTTTTGTTCAATATATACATTTTTATTATAAGTACATGTAGAAGTGAAGATATATTTACATTAGGAGAGTATGGGTTTGATTGGAGATGATATTCAATAATATAATTTACTAATTTAGTACATTAAGGCTGTGTTTAATTAGTTTAAAAATAATGTCATTTTGCTCGGAATTTAATAAGTCATTAAGTTAGAGTAAATCATTTTATTATTATTTGTATATGTATTCTTATTTAGTTAATTTTCTCCAATTATTTTTTTTACAAATTTTCCAAAAACTAACAATTTTTAGTGATAAAAAAATTTTCTTACTTTAGTCTTACTGTTTGTTTGAAAATGTATACTTTTAAATATGAATTTCCTAACATAATTCTAAAATTTGATTGTTTTAAATTTTGTTTTGATTATTTTAATTAGCTTTGAATGCTTTGATGATATAAAATACTTTTCTTTTTAATGGAATCCCATGATTATTTGAGAAATAAGTAATAAGTAGATTGGTGTACTAAATTTATGTTTTTAACAAACCATCCATTGTAAACTCATCTTTTTAAAAAAAAAAAAAAAAAAAAAATTGATTTTTCTTTATATTATATTACATACATATTAGTAACCTAAATTTCTATAATTAAAATCTAATTTATAAATAATTTTATTTTACTTCATTTTATATCATTATTATATACAGATCATGGAAAAATATAATTGACGATTATTTAGTATCTATTTATTTTTTTTTGTTTTTTGTTCTAAGTATATGTATATTTATATTTATCTATATATATATATATATATATTTTAGATGATGAACTTATTGAAAAAATGTTACCTGAAGATGTTTGGTTTCATGTGGAAAATCTTTCATCAGCTCATGTGTATCTAAGATTAAAAGAGGTAATATTATCAATATTAAATTCATCTTTATTATATGTTTTTGTTTTATTTCTAATATTTTTGAAGTACAATGTTCAAATAAGTATACATATAAATTATCAGTATTAAAATGAAAAATTAATAATTTTACTACTTGCTAATTTTAAATAAATTGTGTAAAATTATTTTGTAAAAATATTTTATAATTATAAAAGTATAATAAAATTATATATGTGATCATTAGTTATCCTTATCATATTTGATTATAAATTATAATATTTTAAGAAGAATAATATATAGGAAAAAAAATTTGTAATTTAATGATGGAAATTATTAAAAAAAAATTTTAAATTGCTTGAGATAGTTGTAAAAATTATATAGGTAAAATAAAATTTAATAATATTATATAGGTAGATACTTTCTTTAAATAATAATAAAAATAAAAACAAAAAACAAATTAACCAAACAGTTTATAAAGTTATCAAAATAAGTGCTTTAAAATGCATACAAATTTGTATTATATAATAATTAATAAGCCTTAAAAATCATTGAAATAAGAAAAATCTTTTTAGTCAAATTTTCTAAAAAAAAAAAAAAAATAATAAATAATAAATTGTTTATAAAAGGTTTTAAGATTTAATTTTTTAACTGTGATTGTAAAATATTAATCCTTTCAATTATAATTTAAACCAGCTTATTCAACTATACACAAATATAATATGTAATATTTTATATTATGTATAATATGCTACACTAAAAAAACTGAAAAACAAGGGAGGGATACTCCTGTTGCAGTTATATAGGTGTGCAAATCATAGTGTTAAATTTTAAGTAGAATTTGAATGCAATGATAAACCATTGCATTCAAAAAAACGATTCTGAGTAAAGTTCAGTCAGATAATGTAGGTATTGATTGAAATTTTGACATTTTTATTAAATATTTAAAAAATAAAATTTTACTACACATATAACATTAGGAACCATATATATAGTACACATATAGTACATAAATGAATTTTTGATGAAAAAATTGAAAAAAATGAAATGAACAAAAAACAATTTTCAAGTCTCTAAGTTCAATATAAATGCTCATAAAATCCCTTGTCACCTAAATGTCCATATCATAAAATTTTTCGTTAATTTTATTTAACATTATTGTAAAATATTGAAATATAATAAGAAGAATCCATACCATATAAATACATGGGCGTAACTACAATTAAATAATTAGGGGGGCTATAGTCCTAAATCCAAAATATTTTAACATTTATAGCTATTTAATATAAATTTAAAAGTAATAATCGGTGTTTAAAAATAATGACAGATTATTTCACATAATTGATGCAACACATAGTATATAGACATTTTAATATTTTATAGGTGTATTAAAAAAAAAAAAACAAATTTATAATTGAATACGTCTATATTTAGAAGAAAATTCTATTAATATATCATTATGATCTATTTTATTGGATAATTCCCTCTCTATGTTGAGAATAGCTAAATTTGTAAATCTATTTTGCAACATAGTGGACCTTACATAAGTTTTTATTCTTCTCATACATGAGAATGATCGTTCACATGTGGCTGAACTAATAGGTATAGTGAATGCAATTTTCATTAAGGTAAAAATATTTGGGTAAATTTCTTTTTGTATAATTGATTTCAATAGCTGAGCACGTGTTTTCACTACATCAGTATTTTCAACATTAATTAGGCATCTTTTTGCTACTAAAAATTCACATTTCAATGCATCTTCATCTATATTAAATAAAGTCTAAAAATAAAAAAAATTATATTTAAGAAAATAATAGAAATTAAAAATATTAATATATAAATGATTTACTAATATTAATTTACATTATTATTCATTAATTAAATTCAATTTAATTACCTTATAACTGTTAATAAAATATGAACTTTTTTCAAAATCTAGTTCTAAAAAGCTTTCAATAGATTTTGCTAGTTCTAAACTTTGGGTAGAAAATCGGAATTTCATATTTCTTATTATAGTGTCAAGTATGGGGAAAAAAGCATGAACTTTCCAATATTCTTTTATAGTTATTTTACTATCCTGTTGAATATTTTGATCAGCAGCACCTGTTTTGGTACTTAAAACAAATTCTTCTAATTGTGTTGACTCTCTTCTCTTTCGTTTTGATACTAAGAATTAAATAATAATTTTATTATATTTTATTTAATAACTTTTAGTTATATTAACAAATATATAATAATTTATAACATACAATTAGGAATTTGTAACTCTATATCATGTATCGTACAAAAATTTTCAATATCATTCCAAATATTAGAAAAGCTTGCAGAATTTCTTAAGTCTTCAAATGTTTGTATAACTCCAATTATAGTATTAGCAGCTTTACCCAAAGTCTCATTTTTCATTTGTAATTTACAACTTAAGATTTGAATGATATTCAGTATATGATTCATAATATGTAAATACACAACAAATTCTCCTTTTAATATCATGGCCAAAATTCCTATAAAAATAATTCACTTAATATAATTTTAAATACATTCTTTATTATGAATATAATTTAATATTTACCAATAGCTCGACTAACATCTCTGTCATTATTTACTTCAATTTCTTCTTGTAAAACATCAACAATTGATTTAAAGTTCTCTATTGTGGCTTTGCAATTTTTATGTCTACATACCCAACGAGTGTTACTAATACTTGATAATGTTATTATGTTCATTTTTAATTTAATTTGCATATCTTTAAGATTTTTATTGGTAGTAGGTTGAGAAAAATGTACATAAATTGCTTCTAAAGCATTGAATACATTTTTTGAATACTAAAAATCATAAAATAATGAAACGGTCATAATATATATATTATAAAAATTTTGAATTTTTTTATTATTATAATATATAAACATTAATGACTAGACTTAGATTTAAGTGTATATATATAAAGACTATTGAGGTACGTAGGTATTTTGAAAATGTATCTGGAATCTAAGGAATTCATACATTTAAACACTGACCTAGATTTATATTTGAATCAATAATTAATTATTATTTTTATAAAAAATATTCTTTAACAATTTTTTTAAAGGTTAAATAAATAGGTATTATAGTTATAATTAAATATATCAAAAACTTGAGATATTATAAAATACTTATTAAACTTGACATATTATAAGTATGTATTAATACAAAATTTAAAAAAAATAAATCTTTATGGCACAATTAGTAAAATTTCTGAATGTATGCATATTACCTTTACATGTTTACACATATCAACGACTACAAGATTCAGCCTGTGTGCCATGCAGTGAATGTAAACAGCATTTGGATGATGCTCCTTAAGTAATGTCTGAACTCCACCTTTACAACCAGACATCACACTGGCCCCATCATACGATTGAGCAACTATAGGAATATTATCTAGCTTAATTTTTTTCAAGAAAGATAATATAAAACTTAATAACGAAGCAGCAGATTGGTTCTCTGAAACATCTATAAATCCTAGGAATCGTTCAAATATTTCAAAATCTTTTGTATATCTTATGCACATAGACATTTGCTCTTGTTTAAAACACCTTAAAAAAAATTAACATTACAAATAATTTTGAATTATATTTTAAATAAGTTATTTTTTTACAAAATATTTTCAGAATAAGTATATTTTTTTACCTGGCTTCATCACACATAATGGAAAAACATCCAACATCTTTTACCTCTGTTGTTATCATATTTTGAACATTATAAGCGCATAGACTAATAAGTTCATTTTGTATTAATGGACTTGTGTAATTTAAGGAACAACTAAATAGTTTTTCAAATTCAGAATTATGGCTACTAAATAATTTGCACAATTCAATAAAATTTCCTAAAATTATATTTTAAAATTTAAAACAATTATTTCAGTTTCGAATATTTATAATTATTATTAATATTAAATAAAAACCTTGATTCAGTGAACTACTGTTTTCTATATGCCCTCGAAACGCAATACCTTGCCGTGCCAAAAACAATGTAATATTAATGAGACCTTTTAAATAATTTCTATTTTTTTGGACAAATTCTTGATGAGCAAGTGTCATTTGAGAAAATACACTACCAGAAACAGTGCTATTTTTATAAGATGACATTTTACTAATATTTATCATATGCTCTTTTGTAGCTGCATGTGCTTTCAATTTTGAATTTTTTGAACTAGATCCTCCCATCTAATAATAAATTAATCAATAAAACAAGTAGGTAATAATGTTAATACAATTAATAGAAATACAATTTTTAATATGCATTTACAATAAATTATAATTTAATATAATAGTTATAATCAAGAAATAATATTAATATATTATGAAGAAAATAGAAAATGAATTATTATTTAATATTTGTTATACTATTAGTAAAATGATGTTTAATATAATATGCAGACCCAAATAAACTAATTTTTAAAAAATCTCTTTAGTCTATGCCCTATGGGTACATAATGTATATTATTAAATGTAAACAATTAATTTAATACCTTCTTCCAGTTGTTAAAACCAATTTTTGTGAATGTTTTATCTACATCACCACATCCAAAATTGTGACAGCAATAACAAAACACAGCATTTCTCTCCAAACTATACTCTAACCAAGAGTATTCCTTTAAATATTTAGCACTAAAAGATCTTTTTTGATTTCCAACCAACTACTGTCATAGGATATTTCTAAATAAAAATAATTTGTAATAAAAACAAATATATTAATGAATTTATTTAATTATTTACATTTCATGTATAATACCTATTAATTTTCAAATATGTAAATATATTTTTATTAACTAGGTCCAACTATCATTTTAATTATTTAACCAAAAATATGTAGGTGAAATAGATACCTTAAATTAAAAAATACTACTTAGTTATTATATATTAATATTGTTTCATTTTTTTTTACTATTAGTTTTACATAAATATATCTATATTATGAAACATTTAGATGTTTTACTGTTTTAGTAATAGGTAATAATATAAAAATTTAAGAAATTTTATCTTTAGTAACTACTGAATACTAAATTATAATTATAATTTATCTATAATTAAATATTTGAAAAATTTTTGTAAAACAAGTAACTTACATCCAAAATGGGTTTTACAGGACCAGTTTCTATTTTTCCTAAGTCACTCACATCAACTATCTCTGAATTTATTTTACTGCAACTTTCTTCGAAAGGTTGTACCAATTGTGAAAATTGTTCTGGGTTATCCTCAACAGAAGAATTATCATCCTGAACCTATTCAATGTATAACAATTAATTTTTAAAAATTGAATGCATTTTGTGTAAGAATTGTTCAAAATATTACCTTGCTTTCTGGTACATCAACCATATTATTTCCATTGCTCTTTTTCTTTATATTAAATATACTGAACATTTTAAAAAATAATAGAAAAAAAAAGTTTTAATGAAAATGAACGTAATACAGTATGTGTATGTCAGAATAAATTCGCCACGTGACAATGAGAAAAACACAGTACAGTACAGTAGTACGATACACAACGTAGTACAGTACAATAATTATTAATTATTAATAAACCATATAGGTTTTTATGTAATAGATGATATTATTATTAGATAATAATACTTCACTATATTAATAGCTATGATTGCAATACCGAATAGCCAAATTGCCAGTTATAGATGTGAAGGTTATTATACTAAAATGTTTGGGAATACCTAATAAGTTCTAATAGGTATACATAATATTATTATAACGATAAGTTGATAAACACGACCCACGAGGCCACGAGAAAAACTATAAACTCTTATAAAAATAAACAAAGACAACATATATACTATGTATTTTAATAACATAATAAATAATAATAAATTATTTTATCGCCTTGTCGGTCGTCCGTACATTTTAATATTGTACAGTTTCGACAAAAAATATTTATCAATAATAATAATTTTTTTATTTATAGGTAATGTGATTTATACAAAATTGAAAATACTATTATTTATAACTTCATACTCGTATTATTATAAATTATAATTTATTTATAACATCCACAATATAATAGTATTACAGTCAATGGCATTTGGTATAATTTTTAAGGGGTCTAGAAAAACGTTTGCAGGGGCTAAGCCCCCCCTAGCCCCCCCTAGTTACGCCGATGTATAAATACTTTAAATATTAATTATACTGAAATTTAAACTTTAAACACCTATAAAAAAAAAATTGAGTCTTGAGATTTTCCTAAAATTTTGGAAATTTGTTAAGATATATGTCAGTATGATTTATTAATATTGTTTGGCTTTTCTATTAATTTTTATTGTAATAGGTATATAGAGAAATAAGAAAAATATTCGTATAGATTCTAAGATTTTTGTTTAAACTAAAAATATCAACTTTAAACAGCTATAAAAAAAATGAGACAAGTGTTTACCTAATGTATTTTTAGAAAAATAAAAATTTTAATATTTCAAAGAATTGACAAAAAACATATTATTTATTTTACATAAAAAAATAAATAATTTCAAAAATTATAATAGATTATTATAATTTAATAGAATATTATAATAATTAATTATTCTAACCATTATTATAATAGATAATTAATGTTTTCCTAGGTTTTTTAAAATTTTTAGTTTTAGTTATATGTAAACACACATTAGTGAAAAACTATAGAAAAAATATTAATTTCCCCTAAATATTACATATTATTGAAATACTCTTATGTAACAAAAGTCTAATAGACTCATAGATAAAAATAATTTTGAAATATAGAAAATAAACTTTTTCAAAATTCATAAACCCAAAGTCATTTTGCATAACAAACTTTTCCATGATGTACTGTTAGATTTAAATGTTTAATAATAAAATAAGTAAAAACTTAAGTCATAAACTCTGTACATATAGCATATTTTTTACAATATTCAACATTTTGTATATAAATATTATTAAATTAAGAATGCAATTATTTTTGTCCATTATATTATTAAGGATATAACTAAATTATATTATTATTATATTATATTATATTATATTATATTATATTATATTATATTATATTATATTATATTATATTATATTATATTATATTATATTATATTTAAATGTCTAATATTATTTTTGTACCAGTCTAAAGTGTTTATACAATGTTTTTATAAAACAATTAAATAAACATGTATATTTAAAGTTTAAATATTAAATTTTAATCCAGTATTAATTAATAATTTATTTATATTTTTAATTTTTAATAATATACCTACCTATATTTATTAATTTATTAAATTTAATATTACGGTGTAATTTTATCTATAAAATGTAATTGTTAGATATTTAAATGTTTAAAGTAGAGTTTGAAACTGAAATAAAAATTTTCGATTTTAATTTTAATTTTGTTAATCAATATTAATATTTTCTGATTTAAATTTAATAAATATATATTGCTTTTAAAATTTTATTAATGTTTCACTGTACAAATTTAATTGATTTTTTTTTTTTTATTTACATATTATATTACTTTTTTATTTGATTTTAGTTTTAATTTATATAACATTTTAATATTTTTGATTTCAATATCGTTATGTTATTTTGAGTTTTGATTTAAATTGATTTATAATAATAATTTTATCATGCTTAAGACATTACAATGATTTTAATTAAGTAAATAATATAATGTAATATTATAATGTTTATAGTATTTAGGTATACTTTATGTTGGTATG
This sequence comes from Tetraneura akinire, assembly GCA_021307375.1. Taxonomy (NCBI): domain Eukaryota; kingdom Metazoa; phylum Arthropoda; class Insecta; order Hemiptera; family Aphididae; genus Tetraneura; species Tetraneura akinire. The sequence continues at coordinate 3,741,808 of JAIUCT010000012.1, read as the reverse complement.
TCTAAAATAAAACTGTTTTATTAATTAGAATTATATTTACAGGTGAGAAATATATAGTGGCTAAATAAAAAAATAAAATGATCACCTTGATATTAAGATATTAATACTCTTTATTACACATTCAGAGTATGTTATATATTTTATACAATTCCAATGAAAATATATCTACACTTGCTGATACAACACTCTGTATTGTTGTTACTTGATTTATTTATTAGATGTATAATACAAAATTTCTTAGAAAGAATTAAAACAATAATTTTTCCAAACATTAATTTACACTCAATCATCTAGTATTGGGTATGTAAAAATAAAACTTCCCCCCACAATAGTACAACAATGGTCAATGACTTATCAAATGTTCAATTAGTTTATTGTAGGTACCTACCAATATATCTATACTAAATTTACACAATTCTTATAATAATAATAATAAAAAGAAATTAATAAACAAATTTCTCGAATAATGAATATTTGTATTTTGTTTATTTCTTATTAGTAATAAAAATTTCAAATTTAATTCATATAAATATACACTAATCTAATTACAATTTGAAGTTTAATAATAGAAATACATAAAGTTTTACATTTATTTGGTTGGTTAAAATGTTTTTATTGTTTATAGGGTCAAACAATAGATGACATACCCAAAGAATTATTAGAAGATGCATGTCAACTAGTTAAAGCAAACAGCATTCAAGGTTGTAAGTTAGCCGAAGTTAAGGTAATTTATACTATGTGGTCAAATCTAAAAAAATTACCAGGCATGAAACCAGGAGAAGTCACATTTCATGATCCAAATATTGTAAGTTTCCAATATTTATATATGAGGGGCAATCAAAAAGTAAGTTGCATTTTGCCATATTTTTTGTTGAAACTTTGGGGTAACACTCTACACATTATACTTTCAATGTATTAATTCCTAAATTGATAGTTAGTTGTTAAGCTTATCAGTAACAAGTTGACAATCATGACTACTGCTACTACTACGTTGTCCAAAATTGAAATTCTTGCAATTATTAGATTTTTATGGTTAAAAAATTATAAACCAGTATACAAATACATGGGGAGGTGTGTGAAGTTAATGGTGATGATATGGACGAGATATGCAGTTGAAAAGTGGTGCAATATGTTTAAAAATGGCCGAATGGATATCAATGATGATTACCGTGCTGGGAGACCGTCCACAGCACGGTAATCATCATTGATTTCCGTTTGGCCATTTTTAAACATATTGCACCACTTTTCAACTGTGAAATTGTTTTATCACCATAAACTACACACACCTCCGACCTCCCCATGAATTTGTACTGGTTTATAATTTTTTATCCATAAAAATCTAATAATTGCAAGAATTTCAATTTTGGACGACGTAGTAGTAGCAGTAGTCATGATTGTCATCTTGTTACTGATAAGCTTAACAACTAACTATCAATTTAGGAATTAATACGTTGAAAGTATAATGTGTAGAGTATTACCCCAAAGTTTCAACAAAAAATATTCACCAGGACAAAAAATATAGCAAAATGCAACTTACTTTTTGATTGCCCCTCGTATAATAGTAGACCTAGAAAATTGTGTTAAATCATAAATGTAAATAAATAGATAATATATATTTTTTCATACAATAGGTGAAGAAAATAAATGTGAAAAAAGAGAAAATGATTGTAAATAGATTAAATAAAACTGAAAAGTCAATTATAATTGATTATGAACAAGAAAGAGCAGAAAGAGATCGAAGAGAAAATGAGAAAAAAAAGGCCAATCGGAAAATTCAGATGGAGAAGAAAAAAGAAGATGAGCGTAGAAATCGTGAAGCTGCTGAACTTAGGTACGATGTAATTTATAATTAATTACAATACATTTATATATAAATATGTTTATTTTATTTAACAGGTCATACTCATCACTTATGAAACCTGAAAATATGACGGCAAATACAGATTATTCTGGATACGATTCTGATAATTTTATGTAAAATCAAAAAGCTCAATAGATAAAAATGATAATTAAAAAGAAAATTTAGTGATATTATTTTATATTATAAGTATTTTACTTGTTATAATATATTATAATTAAATATTAAGTAAATAAATTATGTTTTTCTCTAGTTAAATGTAATTTTAAGAAATAAATGAGCTTATTATATTACAAATTTCAATTTATAAATTCATGATAAAGCATAGACTAATTTTCTGTATCCAAACTTAAATTTTAAGTTTAAGTTAATTTTAATTTTAAGTTAATTGCATGTTTTCCAAGTTTACTACTCGTATATGTAAAATAATTAAACTAATATTTCAAAAATGCAAATTAAATAACTGAATAATTTAAAAAATTATTTTGTGTTGTACCTATTTTTATTGTTGAATTAGATATATCAAATTTGTAAGATAATTAAAATTTTATTTACTAGTGATTGAAAAGGTTTGAAATTGAAGTTATGGATTTAGAAATGTATTGTATGTCATTATTTTAGTTTATTATGAGATTAATTGTAAACATAAAAAGGGAAACTTTATAGTAAAAAAATTAACTGATGAAAAAATATATTCATATCATTAAATTAAATGTGAAAAATATAGTCATAAAAAAATATCAATAGAATCTTATACTTATTATTTAACATTAAAATACTAAAATAAATCTAAATTAATGATATAATAAATGTTATGGTTTTATATAACTAATTATTAACAAAGTGTATATAACGATGTTTAAAATTTATTATATTTTCAAAAATAAAATAAAACTTTTGGGTTTATTACAGTGTAGTAAGTAATAAGTCTAGATATAAAATCTAATATATAAATATCTAGATGTAAAATATTTCATGAATTCACATTAATTAATATAATTGGCTATTGGCCTTAAAAGTTACTATTTTTGGTAAAATTAATAACGATAATACATATTTGTACTGATTATTATACTTTACCTAAATTAAATATAATTAAATTTTAATCTTAAATACGCTAAGTAGAAAATTTAACACTTACATTTTTTATGACAAATTATGAATAATATCTTAAAAATATCAATAGGCATAATTTTTTTTAAACATGCTTTCAAATTAATCTACACAAAAAAATGTGTGTTTTTTGAAATATGAAGAAATTGTTTTGGTGAAAAATATTGTTCCCGTTATCTATTATAAATAGTATATTATATTTAATTATTTTTAATTTAGAAAATTACATCTCATCGGTAGTTCACCAAGTTAATTTTTCAAATGTTTAACATCTATTTAGGTATCTTAAGTGATAGAAACTAACCAAAAGTGACAGATTATACAAAGTATCGTAAAAAAAAAAAAAAAAAAAAAAAATAGCATTGATGAAATTTATTTTGATTTAATAGCATAAGAAATATGTATATAATTTATGTATCTAATATTATGCAAGACTGGGCAAATTAATGAATATTTTTAACCGAGTTAAGTTTGGTTAATTATTATAAATTGGAAAAAGTTTATAGTTAATGAAATTTTGTATTATCTCAGTTAAGTAATTATTTTAATAGTTAAGTAAAAAAAAAAAAAAAGAAATTACAAAATGTTATGTTTTTTTTTTTTTTTTATATATATATTTTTAAAATATAATGTAATGATATAACTAAAGCAGTAAAGCTGTATTTGTATAATTTGTACCCCAGGGCAAGTGTGGGCAACATATTTTAACTATCTCTTACGAATAAATATTTTTGAATAAGTAAAATTGTTTTAGTTATTAGCTAACAAAATATTAAAGAAATATCTTATAAAAACTCATAAAAACTTATAAAAAATTAAAATTTCGTCGTTTAACTGTTTATGTTATAATCCTTAACTCTTTCTTATTAAATAATAATGTAATAATTATATATTGTAAAATCAAATCTACGCATTATGTGTTTGTTGGAAGAAAATAATTAAAAGTTTTATAAATGTTTCACAACATCCGATATAATTCTCAATGTTTAACGTTATTTTAGACAATAATAATCATTTTGTGCTTATTCAATTACCCCTTTATTAAAACGGAACCGCAACTATTCTAGATAAAGATGTGTTGAATATGTTGCAGCTTGTCAGGCGCACATATAATTGAAATATTATTTATCATAATATAGTTTTATATTATATACCAATTTATTTAGTTATTGTTATCGTATTTTATAATAAAAAAAAAAAAACAATATGTTTAAAGACTTTAAAGAATGTTAAAGGACAATAATGTTATGCATTCGTTTTTTGTTGATAAAATATAGTTCTTAACATAATATTTTATTTAAAAAAATTTTTATTTAATTTTTTATTAAAAAAATTTTATTTAATTTTTTATTAAACAATTTTTTTTATAAAAAATTATACTATTAACTAATAATGTCCTTTCTAATAATACAGTTGTAATCAAAGAAATAACAAGCCCTCTTAATACAAAAAAACACAACTGTATCTTTTAAAACAGAAAATATAAAGGAGATGCTATTAAACCGCAATCAACATTAGATATTTCACCTGAAACTATCAGACCATATCCAAAGCCAAAGGTACAACTTCAGCAAAAAATATTAAAAACGGGTGAAAGAAAAAAGGAAAAACTGCAATATTAACAAATACCAACGCCAGAAAAAAATAAACTTTATAAAATATTTTTACTATTTCTAAAATATTAAATACAAATCCAGTTACTTATCAGTTAAAAGATGAATTATACAACATAATTTTAGGATGTTTTTATGATACAGAAATTAAAAAAACAAATTTTTTTATTTATTTATTTTTATTTTATTTATTTTTTGTATTTATAATGAATTTACAAGTTAAAAATACAAAATGTTTTCAATGAACAACACAATTATAACGTAACACCAAACATAAACATCTTCAAAGTAAAATTTCTTTATTTTTTATGAAAAAATTCAAATTACAAATTAAAATATATAATAATAATAACAACTTTTATTTAACACTTAATAATAATTAGTCTAAAAATAAATAGTCTTTTATTTAAGTTTAAATAGTCTTTAAACAGTCTTTAAACAATCTGTTAACAGCCTTTAAACAGCCTTTAAATAGTTTTAGTGTTAATTTTGGTTAAAATGTCTTTGAATTTAGTTATTTAGTATGATAATAGATAATTTATAAAACAGTTCTTTTTTATATTTAAACATAAGTGTAAGTTGCATTTACTACATGTTGTTGTAGAATAACTCTCAACACAATTCTTACATCTTTGTTTTTGTTTGACTCGGATTGGCCAATGTCCTGTAGCGTCATACCTCACATCATTAATAGGTCTAGAAGTAAATACTCTTTTTTTATTAATTACTGGTGTAATCGTTTGGCCTACCTCTTTTTGGAGTTTGAATTTTTCCACATTGCAGTAAAGCGTAAGCTATTTCTAATTTAAATGTTATTAAACTGATTGTTTTTTTAATATTTAACTGCTTACTGTGTCTTCTATAAAGTAACCATGAATTTACAACACACATGTCAATTAAATGATACACAATGCGCAAATAGTATAGTCTTACTCTGATGTTAACTCTATATAGTTCAACCAACATATCATGCAAATCAATTCCACCCATGTAAGAATTATATTCACCAATTGAAGCTGGCCTAGGAATATCAATTTTTTTTTCAGCAACAGACCATCTTTTTACTTTTTCTGTTAGTAGTGGTCCTTTATAATTTGAAATAACATGCACAATTTTATTATCACACCACTTTGTTATTACAATATCATTATTTATGTCCATTCTACTGTCAAACTCTCCACGTCCTTTTGATTTCAATTGTTTATCACTTTCTAATGTACAACCAGCAATACCTACGATTAGAACGCACAGTTCCAATACTTTGAATTCCAACAAACTTTAACTTGCATTGTAAGTTATAGGAATTGAACCAATCATCCATCGAAATCTATAACAATATAAAATAGATTATAAAATTTATAATTATTAATTTCACTAAAACTTTTATTAAAAAATGTATACTTTATAATTTTGATGTTTTGGCACACATTCAATTAATCGCATAACCACATCTCCACTTATACCTAGGCCATGTTCAGATGGAGTTTAAGTTTCTTTATTTATTAAATATATTAACTATATTATATTATGGATAAAATACTTCAGGTCCAATACGGCAATACCTAACTCGAATTCGGTGCGGTAGTGGTGTAGTGCGGACCCGTTGGCCGTGTTTAAACTATACAGCCACCACCTGAAAATATTTGCACGTTGCTGGAAGTTATATTAATATGTTAGTATACATTAAACATATATTTTTCAATGATAAACTGTATCAATTGGGCGTCCACCCTAACATGCTTAAGTACATGTTATATCATAGGGGATTTAATAATTAGTAGGAATATGCACAAAAAAAAAAAAAAAAAAAAAAAAAAATAGAAATGGTACGCCTTCCTCTCGCGTACCATCCCCCCCCCCCCCAAATCAAGCACTGTATAGTACCTATATGAAACTTTGGTAGAAGTATATTTAGAATATACAGAAAAATACATGTACGAGTAGGTATGATATTATAATATAGTTGTCACCGCGACGGTGAAATTGGTCTTGCCGCAATTCATCGCCGATTTCACCGCGACAGTGTGTGAGGACCTTAAAATTAGTAATAAGTCAATAATAATATTTACAATTATAACAAATTATATTACGACTGACAGCTAATAATTAGATATATAGAGGAAAAACCTAGATTATTGTTAATATAATATAACTGCAAATCCCCAATATAACGTAGAATTAACACCCGTATAAAGTATAATAATTAGTTTTCAATTACAACAGAAAAAGTATACGTAGAAATTTTAGATAATATGAAATAGGTACAATTTTATTCGAATATTGTAATTATTATTTCAAATTATTAAACTATTGATGGAAATGAAAATTATTTCGTTGACACCGTGGACCAGATAAATTAACACGGACCACTCTTGGTCAACGGATCACCAGTTGGGAACCACTGATCTAATGGGATTATACTGATATATGGTAATAAAATATAGTGTAGTGTGGAATGTAAAGAGAAAAAATACGATTCTAGGTAAACGCAGGTCCACCTGTGTATAAAAACGGTCTGTGAAACGCATATTTTCGAAAAACTGCCGAGTGAAATCGTCCCCAAAAACAACCGTTAGCCAATCAGGTATAGGTGGTAGACATCATCATCATTATCATCATCATCATCCCTCCTCGGTCCGATGAATGACCTGCAGCGCACATACCAATACATACTATAATAATATGTTTCTATACTACCACATTCTTGCGACTATACCGTATCTATACCACTGTACATGCAACAGGGGACAGTATGATGGCAGTATTATCATCGCGTTTTAAACGCCGCACGGACATCGATCATTTTACACCGAAGTATTGCACATGGCGCATGCAAATTATTACAAGGTAATGTTCATATTTTTATTATTAATTATTATTACATTTCTCCGTTATATTTAATAGAGTATAACTATATCTTTATCGTGTATGCTTTTTTAATGTACGTCTTCTAATGCCAATTTGATATTATTTAATTTATTATGTGTATAATAATATTATGTCAGACCACGTCAAGGTGTGCCACGGATTGGTTGGTATAATTTTTGGTTACATTGAATATAATGTTAAAATTGTACACTGTATTTTATATACCAACCAATTCATGGTAATCACTAGGGCAGAGGACTTATAGCATTTGCATATTTGTTTTGTGCAGCCGTAAAAAAAGGCCAACTATATAGAAAAATGTTTCATATTACGACAAAGCCAAATCTGTAATTTTATGGTGCATATTTTTGCATATTTAGATAATTTTCGGTTTTTGAGACATATTTTTTAACTTATATATGATTTTTGGGGAAATATTTTGAACAATTTATAAAAATAAATATAAAAATATGTAAAATGAAAATTTGAAAAAACATTTAGTTATTCAATGCAATTTTCAAGGTGAAAATATTAATTACTTCGTCCGTAGGTTTTTTTTAAAAAAATTCTAACACATTGGTAATTTTTTTTAGGGTCAGAATAATGAATTAATAACACGTAATTTATATACATACATTTCAATAAAATTAAGTTAAAAAATTTTGAAAGTTTCATAAAGATTAAGTTTTTATTCATGTGTTATTGGTCGTCGACTAATAGTATAGCAAATAAAATGTATAATTAAATTTAGTAGGTATTTGTAATGTTTCATATTTTAAATATTTTTTATAATTAATCTATATAATAAAATTTTAATAGCATAAAAAAATGCATATTTTAGAGTTTTTAAGTGCATATTTTAGAGGTTTTAAGTGCATATTTTAGAGTTTTTAAGTGCATAAGTGCTTGCATATTTAGCCTTTTTTTAGAGCTACAAGTCCTCTGCTCTAGTAATCACTAATCATCGAAATATCGACAATATCGTCTGTATAATTAATTAAATTTTTTGTAAAAAACATATTTTCCGTTTAAATAAAACGATGTATATACCTACTACAATATTATTTATTTACCGTCACGCGAGTTAATATATATATATATTTTAAATTATATAATTGCAGGACGAATTATTATAG